>VDFB02362174.1:0-11201 GCA_007258455.2 Sequoia sempervirens
AGTGGCAAGGAGCCACATGAGGAAGAACAATTGGTTCATTCGCTTGACCAACTACCTGGTTCTATTGAGCAGGTTGAAAAGAGCATGCAGGTTCCTATTCTACCAGTTGATTTAGGACGTCCAGAGAATATTGCTGATTTGTTCAATGAGCCTCCTCAATTTGTTGATGAAGATCAAGGTCTCACATGCATGATAGCATCTATGCCTAGTATGAAGCAACTAAATGATAAAATTCATCTAGATTTAATGCAATATTATGAGTTAGATGATATCATAGAAGCTTTTTGTTCCAACATAGATGATGAACTACTATCATGTGAGAGGGAAGCATGTGTTTAGCCCATTCAAGATGGTGAGGCTATTAAGGAAGTTGTAGAGGATAATGCCTTGCAGCCCATGTACTCATTTGATGAGTTGCCTCACTTTGTTGAAGAGGAGGTATATTCTGTCATGGACAAAGAACATAAGGAGCCATAGTTTGAAGATTTGTTTGTAGTTATCCAATAGGGATATCAACTCCTTAGTCAAGAAGATCAGACTGTAGCAGGCAACGGACAATCTGCATATTACCTTCAATCAGCATCTTTTCAAGCAAAAGATGAAGTCTTTAAAGATCAGCAAGAGGCCAACAAGGAGAGTTCAAGCTTTACCCTTATCAGAGGCTATCTAGTTAGGTACTTAGCTCAGATGGAGTCCAATACAATACCAAGGATGAATCCTATACCCAAGTATGAGGGTACTGCTCAGGAGGAACACACTCAAGTTACCTTTCCACCTCAGAATGGGAATGTTTACATTCCGTATGGAAAGGTTAGTAACCCTGAATATGTTTTGCAAGAGATCTTGCAACCATTAGTTGAATTGTCATGCATGCTTCATTTCCCTTTAGTTGTTCTCCAGCATGGCAAATATTATAAATTTGTTAGAAAGGGGAGTTATTTTACCCAACCTATCAATGGGTTTGTGTGACCAATTTCTTGCTGGTTAGTATAGGGTAGGTTTAGTTGTTATTTCTTTTCCTAAGTGTTGTTTCAACACATGTAAATGGTTTATTTTAGTTTTTACTATTTTTAATAAATTTCCATGTGACCTAGTGAATCTCAAGATGAGTTATAGCCATGTTCAAGGCTACTCTTGGTCTTTTCTGAGTTGTCCCAATGACTCCATGCCCAATGGATACGCCTAGGCTATTGGTTTTATGTTTAGCAGGCAAACATCTAGCAAAGGTCGCCAAAAATGTTACCCATTTTTCACCTATGGGTTCAATCAGGCAGGGCAACCCATACTTTCAGAGGCTCTCCAGGATCAGGTGGAGGAACACTCGCATCAGGGTCACATTTTTTCTAACTTGTTTGCTTCTTGTGCAGATGCGGGAGAAATGATGTCTTAATTTGGCACGTGGATTAAATCTGGCTCCTAGGAGGGTTGAGCCCAGCGTGCATATCTTCAGTTTGGGGGTGGGTTTTCTTTTTCTCCTTGTCTTTCCCTCGTTTTTCCTTTTCTTGTCTCTTCTTTGTTTCTGTCGGAGGCGCGACCGGGTTGGAACCTTAACTTGAAACTTGATGAAAGTTTTATTTTTGGTTTTGTTCCCGGTTCCACCCCCGCCTGTGGTTTGCCCGGGGTCGGTTTTAGTTCCGATCCCACCTTTCTTCCTTGTGTGCCTTCTTTCCTTCCCCGGGACCGGGATCGGGTCGGAACCCGAATTTGGAACTTTTTAAAATTTAGGTTCCTGGTCTCGTTCTGGTTCCGGTTCCAGTTCCACTCTTTCTTCTTTCCTTTTCTTTTTGGCCTGGGTTTGGGGTTAGTCTCTTCCTCCTTGGTTTCCCCTTGTGGTTTCTTTCTTCCTTCATCTTTTGGGTTTTTTTGGGGGCGGGACCAGGTCAGAATCTGAAACTAAGACTTGAGGAAAGTTTCAGTAACGAATTTACCCTGGACCCGGTTCTGCCAGTATTCATCTGCTTTGCTCCCCGCCTCCTTTCTTCCCCGGTCCTGGTTCCGATTTAGTTTCTGTCTCACCCCGCCAGTTTTGAAGAGTCTCGGCAGGAAGTGATGTCTCCCCGACAACAGTAAGGTTTTAGCGTGAGATATATTTTGGCATATGGTTTCGGCGAACTGGTAATGTCTCGCCGACTGAGTGGGAGACCTCCATATGTGTTTTCCTTCGGCAGGAGTCTTGCCAACAACTGAAGACCTTGCCAAGAAAGTTTGATGTCGGCAAAAGGTCTTGCTGAAGAAGGCATGTTATGCTGACAACACAATGAGTTTGGCGTAAGTCTCGGTGACTTGGAAAAGCATTAAGACCTTTCGGTGTAGCAAAAGCAGTCTATGTGATGACTTGCCGACGGATGAAAGCTACAATGACAAGCATGGAAAATGAATGGACTCGTCGGCAAGACATGGAAAGTGTCATAGCGACAAAGCAAATATTGGTATAACTATGGGGCATCGCCATGAGGTCCTACCGACTTGATAAGGTCTCGGCGAAAAGAATGCAGAGCTCAGTAGAGTAAAGAGCGTTCGGGATAACCTCAATCAACTCCTACCGAAATTAAAGAGCATTTGGGGTGACCTTTTTCCTTCGGTGAAACATCTCACCGACACACAAAAGTCTTGCCGAAAGAGATGGAGCAGCTCGGCATAGGATAAAACCTTCAGCAAAGTGTCTTGCCGAAGGATGAAAGTTACACAGACTAAGTACTTCGGAGTAAGCAATAGAGCTCGCTAAGAGGTCTCAGCGAAAATGGAGGGTCTTTCCGAATGAAAGGGGGGTCTCCCTGAACCGGATGCCTTCGCTAAGGAATGGGGATCTCGATGAGATGTCTCAACGATATAATAGTGTCTTGCCGATGGCTTTAGGGATATTGATATGACTTCTGCAGCTCGCCAAAGGGTCTCACCCACTGTCTTGAGCTACACCGATAATTGATAAAAGTGAGATAGTCACGTCGGCGAGACGCGATTTGTGTCTCATCGACATGCGATGCCGTCTAAATCACTGACCTATCCGAGAAAGCTACGTGGAGTGTGATCATCTAATCAGAGAAGGATAAAAGTGGACCGTGGCATCCAGAAGATCAACAAAATGTGAATGTAGCACGTATCAGATTGAGCTCAGTAGCATTCAAGGCGTTCGGCCAAGGAGCTTCGCGAGGACACGAGGACAGAGGAATGAATGTGGTAGTTGCAGAAAAATCAAGAGAACGTCCCCTAAAGGCAATCTTTTCCACTTACATGGACACTCAAGGGTTATGCAATTAATTTCATCAAAAGATCTATGGGAGATATTTTTGAGACTGATATTTTGTAGGTCCTAAGGGGCCGAGATCTTTTCTGTATATAAGGAATTTTTTCCTTTTTGTAAAGCAGTTTGGATGTACGCTCTTCTGAAGTCTGTGACCCTTTTGCAGTCCTCTCTCAGACTAGCACATTTACGTAACTCAATTTGGAACATAATATACAAAATCTACCTTAGTTGCAGTGATGGCCCATCTCTTCGCTTTATGATTCTTGTGAAGTATTGTGCATATTTTAAGTGATTCATTGAGCTACTTAGTGAAAATTTCTCTTTCCTTATAGCTTTTGTTTCATATCATGCCTTTCTTTGCAGAGGTAGCATCATGTAGGTTGCAAATTGTGTTTACTTAATCTTGCACATGAGCTTCTAGTTTGTGAAAATCTTCCTTTCCTTCTTGAAGTATGTGCATGTCAAACCTGTTTGTATGTGTGATCTACAAGATCTTGTTGTGCAGATCCCATGGCTGTCACCAGTATTCAAGTGTAGCCCGAGTATCTCATTGTTCCTGTCATTTCGGTGTATCACCTTAGTTTAGTTTTCATCTTATGCATTATCTCTCTTCCTTTTCCTTCAAAGAATCAGTAGTTTTAGGTGATACCCAAAGGAAGCCAGCCTTCTTCGGAGGTTCACTTCAATCATAGGTGACCCACAACCTTGGAGTGATCCCATGTTGCCCTAGAATGCTCAGTTTCTTGCAAACTTAGCACAAGGTGCAATTCTAGGTGATAACAATCACCTATGATAAACAACCAATGTGTTTTAGTCAATGCACCAACTATTTATATTTATAACCATTTTTTTTTTTGTCACCACCCAGTGAATTCATTGACTATAACATTTTTTTTCTATTTACAGTAAAGTGACAAATTTAATTTATAATGACCTTAGTCTTATCTATTTTAAATTACTTTCCATGGTTAGTTGATGTTTCTAATGTTGTATTCAATTCCCAAGTAGGTTTCAAATTATTCAAAGAAAACTTCAAGGTAACTATTAGTAAACAACTAATGCATTGTTGTCAATGCACCAACTATTTATTAGCATTTTTTTATGTCATTACAAGTAATTAACTTGTGCATTGTAGTCAATGTGCTAATGGTTTATATTTGTAAGTATTTTTTATGGTTCTAGGAAAATTCACCGCCAGTAATTCACCGACAAAAAATTCACCGCCAACAATTCATTGCAAGAATTTTACTTGTGGTGAATTTGTCATGACGGTAAATTTTTCCATGGTGAATTGTTGGCAGTGAATTTTCTATCGATGAATTGCTGGAAAAAAAATGTTAATGCGGTTAATTTTCTGTGACGTGAATTGCTAGTGGTAAATTTTACTTGAGGTGAATTTTCCCACAGTGAATTGTTGGTGGTGAATTTTTCGTTGGTGAATTGCTAGCAGTGAATTTTCCATATGCCATTTTTTATCACTAATAGTAAAGAACTATTGTATTGTAGTCAATGCACTAATTGTTTATACTTAAAATAATTTATTTTATGCCATTGCTATTAAACAATCAATACATTGAAGTCAATGCACCAGCCATTTATATTTATAAGTATTTTTTTATCATTGTCAATAAACCACCAATGCATTACAGTGAATGCATTGACTATAGCATTTTTTTGGCTTACAATAAAGTGACAAATTTAATTTATATGACCTAAGTCTTATCTAATATGTTAAATTTCTTTCCATGGTTAGTTGATGCTTCTAATGTTGCAATCAATTCCTAAGTAGGTTTCAAATTGTTTAGAGAAAACTTCAAGGTAATGTAGTCACTACAATAACTATTTATATTTAAATTCATTGTTTTATCTCATTCCTAGTAAACAACCAATGCATTGTAGTCAATGCACCAACCATTTATACTTATGAGTACTTTTTTCTATCATTGCCAATAAACCACCAATGTATTGTAGTCAATGCACCAACTCTTCATATCAATAAGAATTATTTTCCATCACGACCAATAAATAACCAATATATTGTAGTCAATGTGTCAATTATTTATATTTATGAATTATTTTTTCAATAAAGAACAATTGCATTGTAGTCAACACATCAACTATTTATATATACAAGCACTATTTGATGTCACTACTTGATAAACAATCAATGTCTTATGGTCAATGTATCAAATGTTTATATTTATAACCATTGCTTTTCATCACTACCCATAAACAGTGAATGCATTGACTATAAATTTTTTGTTTACAATAAAGTGATGAATTTAATTTATAATGACCTAAGTCTTATCTATGTTAGATTACTTTCCATGGTTAGTTGATGTTTCTAATGTTGCAGTCAAGTCAATTCTTGAGTAGGTTTCAAATTGATAAGAGAGAACTTCAAGGTAATGTAGTCAATGTAACAACTATTTGTATTTGCTAGCATTCTTTTCTACTGCTACCAGTAAACAACTAGTGTGCATTATAGTCAATGCACCAATTTTTATATTTATAAGTATTTTTTTCGTCACTACAACTAAATAACTTGTTCATTGTAGTCAATGTGCCAATCATTTATATTTATAAATTTTGTATCACTAATAGTAAAGAACTAATGCACTGTCATTATTTTCTGTCATTGCTATTAAACAACTAATAAATTGTAGTCAATGCACCAACCGTTTATATTTATGAGTACTTTTTTTATCATTGTCAATAAACCATCAATGCATTACAGTCAAATAACCAGTTCCTTTCATATCAATAAGAATTATTTTCCATCACGACCAATATTATTTTATCTCACTATCAATAAACAACTATTGCATTGTAGTCCATCAATTGTTTATATATACAAGCATTATTTTATGGACCACTACCAATAAACAACCAATGTATTATAGCCAATGAACCAATTGTTTATATTTATAACCATTGCTTGCTGTCACTACCCATAAAGAGTGAATGCATTGACTATATCATTTTTTTTGTTTATAGAAAAGTGACATTTAATTTAGAATGACCTTAGTCTTGACTATGTTAAATTACTTTTCATGGTTAGTTGTTGTTTTTAATGTTGTAGTCAATTTTCAAGTAGGTTTCAAATTGTTTAGAGAAAACTTCAAGGTAATGTAGTCAATGTAATAACTATTTATATTTGTTAGCATTCTTTTCTATCGATACCAATAAATAACTAGTGCATTATAGTCAATGCACCAACTATTTATATTTATAAGCATTTGTTTATGTCATTACAAGTAAATAACTTGTGCATTGTAGTCAATGTGCCAATCATTTGTATTTATGAGTATTTTTTTATCAATAATAGTATTTAGAGCTAGTTTTATATTTAAAATCATTTGTTTTATGTCATTGCTAGTAAACAATCAATACATTGTAGTCAATGCACCAACAATTTATATTTATAACTGTATTTTTTTCTATCATCACCAATAAACCACCAATGCATTATAGTCAATGCACCAAGTCTTCATATCAAGAAGAATTATTTTCCATCATGAGCAATAAACAATCAATACATTGTCCAGTCAATGTCAATTATTTATATTTTATGAATATTTTTTATGTCACTGCCAATAAACAACCATTGCATTGTCATCAATACATCAATTTTTTATATATCCAAGCATTAATTTATGTCATTATCAATAAACAACCAATATATTATAGTCAATGCACCAACTATTTATATTTATATGCACCGTCTGTCACTACCCATAAATAGTGAATGCATTGACTATAGCAATTTTTTCCTTTTTGATAAATTTAATTTACAACCACCTAGGTCTTATCTATGTTAAAATCTTTTTTATGGTTAGTTGATGCTTTCAATGTTGTGTCAATTCCAAAAGAGGTTTCAACTATAAACCCAGATTCTTTGTCCTCTACAACTTGATTCAAGCAATGACAATTACTATGATAAATTTTTCCTTTTATCGTTTCAGTTTATATTACAACAAATGTATTATAATCAATGCACCAACTATTTATATTTATATTTATATGCCCTTTCTGTCACTACCCATAAATAGTGATTGCATTGACTATAACAATTTTTTCCTGTTTTGACAAATTTAATTTACAACAACCTAAGTCTTATCTATGTTAAATTCATTTTTATGGTTAGTTGATGCTTCCAATGTTGCAGTCAATTCCCGAGGAGGTTTCAACTATAAATCTGCCTCTTAAAGCCAGATTCTTCGTTCTCAGTGACTTCATTCAAGCAATGGCTGTTGTTACGATAAATTTTTCCTTTACCATTGCAGTTTATATTATCCTCTCTACAAACCCATGTATTGGTCTATTCAATTGTCCTACCCAAGAATCCCAAGCTCTTCTTTCCTTCAAAACAGCCTTGAACGTCTCTGATGGTATTCTCAGTTCATGGGTTAATGAAAGTGACTGTTGCTCCATGTGGGATGGCATATCATGCAATAATCTCACTAAACACGTAGAGCGGGTGAATTTGAGTGCTTACACCAACCATGCAGAGCAGGGCGTGCAGAGTGCAGTCATATCTGGTAGTTTGTGCAACCTTCCTTTCCTCAAATACCTTATCCTAGAGAGCATTGGTCTAACTGGTACTATTCCTTCCTGTTTGGGAAACCTCTCTCATCTTCGTTATCTGCATTTAAGAAACAATAGCTTGAGTGGAATAGTTCCCCCCGTGAATTGTCAGCTCACCAATCTTAGCTATTTAGACATAAGCTATAACCAACTCAGTGGAATATTGCCACCATGTCTACAAAATCTCTCCTTTCTTAAGTTGTTAAATATTAACTTCAACCAATTCCATAGCCGCCTTCAGCTTGCAGGTCTTTCCTCCCTTGGGCAGTTGTATGCTCGTAATTTTTCATTACATGAGCACATTACTTCATCACGGTTGGCATTGCCATCCTCTGTACGGATTCTCTGGCTCTCCTCAATTGCCGTTTCAGAAACATTCTTCCATAACCTTGCAGAATTAAAGTTTTTGGTTCTATCACATTGTGTACTAAACATTAGCACAACTTGGATTCTCCAGTTCCAGTTAGGAGGCATAGATATAAGCTCATGTAGTATTGGTGGTAGAATTCCCAGTTGGCTTTTTACTCAATATTCATTACAGGGATTGCGTTTGGTTGACGACAATATTGTTGGAGAAATCCCCTCCTGGATATGGGAGAACTTTGCTGGGATGGTTCACTTAAACCTCTCAAGAAATCATTTGCAGGGCAGCCTTATCGTCCCGAGCAGATCAGTTCATTGGATGACAGTATTGGATGTGTCTAGGAATGCATTTACTGGACATGTGCCATCTCAGTTGCCTCCATATCTAGAGATCTTGATGGTTAACGACAATGCTCTAATCAGCACTATTCCTCAAAGCTTGTGCAATTTAACTCACCTTGTAAAGTTGGATATGTCAAACAACAAGTTGAATGGAAACATTCCACTATGCTTTACCAATTATAAGGCTATTCAAGTGTTAAATTTAGGGGATAATAGCTTGGAGGGAAGCATACCCCATGGGCTATGCTCCTCCTCATTAATTGTAAGAAACAATAAGTTATGTGGAGCCTTCCCTCCAATCACCAATTGTAAGACCTTACAACTACTAGATATGGGGCACAACAATTTTTCTGGGGATATTCCATGGTCAGATGGGAATCTATCAGCCATTCAAGTGTTGATAATGAAGGGTAATCATTTCAGTGGTAGCATTCCTTCAAAGCTTGTCCATCTGAAGAAGCTCTAGATCTTAGACCTTTCGTCTAACAATATATCAGGTTTTATTCCACATAAAATTGCATCTCTACATGCATTAATGAGTGTAGCAAGAGAAGATGGCCATATGTTATCTGTTCTGTTGAAGCCTTATCATCCTGTATTTGCAAGAGACAAGGGCCACAAGTCAAATCCCAATCTTGAGCCTTTCGAGGCATGGGTATATGAAATTTTGTCTCATGATGAATTGGACATGACGGTGAAAGGCTTAGATCTGCACTACCCATATATTCTTTCCACACTCAAAGGCATAGATCTCTCCAATAATCAATTAAATGGGCACGTTCCTTTTGATTTTGGAAAGTTGAAGGGATTGAGGTTTCTTAATCTATGAATGAACAACCTCAGTGGAATTATTCCTCCTAGTTTGGGGGAAATGGGTCAACTAGAGTCCTTGGACCTTTCTACAAATAGATTTTCTGGAAGTATTCCTGCAGAATTTCAATCTCCGACTTCATTGGAATGCTTAAATTTGTCCAACAACAATCTCTCAGGTAGCATACCACAAGGAAGGCAGATGATCTATAAAGATGGTAAGATTAAACTTTTCATATATTTAAAATTATATTTGGATGATGTCGCTTAGGAGTAGTGGTAAAGGCGTTACCTATTTGAAAGACAGACTTGACAAAGTTAATCAATGATGGATATTATTTGAAGCCCAGATTGTGTTAAGTCCTTAATTATATTTTTCAAACTATTTATTTTTCAAAATTAGGGCTTAAGTGGATGTTAATATCTCAAATACATATAAGGTGGATAAATGAGATAGATTGGATAAATATTCTTGTTAATTTTTTAGTGAATTCATATTTAGAATATTTTACATAATCTAAATTAGACATATTAAAATGTTTGAAATATATTAATTATACTTGTTTTTTAAATATATAGTATATTAAACAATAACTAATAATTAATTATAATTTTTTTATTATATATAAATTATATTTTGTAATATAACTAGTAAATACAATTATACAATTAATATATTTTAATATGAAACAAAAAAATAACATATAAATTTAATACAATATATAATTTATATAAACATTTTATAAAGTTTTTTTAATAATTAATTTAATGAATGTATTTAGGTAGAAAAATATTTAATATGTATACAAATTACATTATATAATCGAAGTATATTTAATATTGTATAGAATATTATATATTATATTCTATAATAAAAATTACTAAATAAAAACTAATTATATTTTATTAATTAATATTTTTAATTTTATACAAATTAAAAGAACATATAAATATAATACAATATAATACTTGTTGTATAATTATATTATATTCAACTTTATAATTCATACTAAATATTAATTAAAACTTATTAAATATTACCTAAAAATGTATACATTAAATAAGTATTATTTAGTATATAATTAAATTATATTTAAATTCGTTATGTATTATTTAAATTCTATTTAATATTACATATTAATTTAGAGATTGATATTTTTTTAAAGTTAGCTAATTAAAATTGAAAAGTATTATGAAATAGATTTAATATATTAACATATATAATTTTAAACTAATATGTTATATTGTTATTTAATATTGAAAGGATATAAATAATAATTCTACAATTAATTGTTATTATGTTATATAGATGTTATTTAGGATTTTAAAAACTTTTTTTTTTGCCTATGGTGGAATTTTTTTAAAAAAAATTATTAGAATGTTAAGCAATAATTACATAATTACTTAGACATAATGATTATTTTAAAATATCTCTAATTTAAATATCTAAAATATACTTTGAGAAAAGATATCATATTAATTTAATTTACACTATATAAAAATATATTATATATTTTATAATATAAATGATTATATATAAATATAATATACTATATAATTAGTGTATAATATTTTTTAAATTAGTACACATTAAATTATATATAATATAATTATATTTAGTATTATATAATATTTCATATAATATCAATTGTATCGTTAATATATGTTATATTTATATACTATAAAATTACTAATTCATTTTAAAAATAATATTTTAGTGATATTTTTTTTGGTTCTAGGAAAATTCATGGCAATAATTCACCATGAGAAAATTCGTGCCATGACAAATTCACCTCAAGTAAAATTCACCGGAAAATTACACGCATTCATTTTTAATATTAATGTGATTAATTAT
>VDFB02362176.1:0-30540 GCA_007258455.2 Sequoia sempervirens
TAATCCATATTTCTGTATTGTTGGACAATGAGTCCTCTTTTGTATTTGAGCAGTGAGCTCTAGGCAGTGTGCTTGAATGCATGCCCATTCTCCTTATTATTTCTCTTTATACTTTTAACAGAGTATAATATTGTGGACTAACATCCATCGTGGTTTTTCCCCTAATAGGGTTTCCACATAAAAAAATCTTGGTGTTATTTGTCTCTCTGATGTGTTAATTATTTGTGGTTAATTTCTTATTCATCAAATCTGAGATTAAGTTGAGTTGAGTAAGAAAAGTTTAATTTTCTGTCACAATTGATTCATCCCCCTCTCAGTTGTGTGTCCTTGTTTTTCCAACAATTGGTATCAGAGTAGGTTCATGTGAAGAATTCTAAAAGCTTGAGGTGATCCGAGATGGCAACAACATTCAAGAAGGACAATCCTAGATTTGATGGCACTAACTATTCAATGTGGAAAGTTAGGATGCAATGTCACTTAAAGTGTATTGGTGAAGCTTTCTTGAAGATTACAAGAGATCCCTATACTATTCCTCAGAATGGTCCCTCAACTCCTGATGAGATCAAAGATGCTGAAAATAATGTTAGGGCTATTGAAGCCTTGGTGAGTGCTCTGATAGATTCAGAGATGGCTAATGTGTTGGGTCTAGAAACAACTCATGAGATTTGGACGAAACTAGAAACTTCATATGAAGGAGATGCACAGGTGAAGATGGCTAGGCTACAGAGCTTGAAAGGAAAGTATGAGAATTTGAAGATGGGCGAAGATGAAAATATCACTTCTTTTATGTAGAGAGTAAATGAAATAGTGATGGGTATTAAAGGTGTTGGTGGTTCTGTGGATGAGGATGAAATTGTCCCTCCTATAAGATGAAGGTTCATGCTATTGAAGAGTTTAGATCAGTAAACAAGATAACAAGAGACACGTTGATCGGGAAGCTTGCTACTTTTGAAATAAGTGAATTTGGTGAATCTACACCAAAGATTGAGTTTGCATTCAAGGCCATTGTATCCAGAAGTAACAGGCAAAGATATAATTCAAGTGAGTTCCAGAAAGATATCCAAGTATGATGAAGAACTAAAACAACTTGAAGATAAAGAAAGAGCGGTAGAAGAACTGGAAGGATTGATTGCAAAGCAAGAAGGCAGAGGCAAAGGTAAGTATGAAGATTTATTTCCTATTAAATGTTTTTCATGCAGTAAAATAGGTCATTTTGCATCAAGATGTCCTGAAAGAGTTCCTAGATCTAAGCCTAAAAGGCCTAGATTCCAACATAGATGCTACTTTGCTGAAGAAGCAGTGACTGATGATGAGTTTAATAAAGATAATGGAAAAGAAGATGAATGGGATTTCATTGCTACCATTGAAGATAATCATGTGGCTACCAAATCTACTAAAGATGAAAAAGCTCTTGCAGCCCAAGTTGAAGAAAAGGATGAGTGGGTGATTGATAGTGGATGCTCACATCATATGACCAGTGATAAAAGCAAATTTGTGAGTCTAGAGAAGTATGATGGTGGGGTTGTAAGATTTGGAGCTAACAATGATGGTGTGATTCGTGGTAGAGGATCTATTTGTCTTGGTGGTAAGGATAACACTAATGATGTTCTCTATGTTGAAGGCCTTGTTGGTTTGTTTTTACGATGTGACCAGGTTGGTCTCCTAATCTACCTATGAAATTTCCAATTCCAATCAAGGGCAGCTCGAAGGACTTGGACCAACTGACGAGGACTTTAAAAAGCCTCCTACACTTCGAGCTCTGCAAGACCTGGGAGGGTGATCCCTTTAATGCTTTTACAATCTTTGCAATGTTATCATAAACAACATTAACAACAATAGATAATCTCATTTAATAACTCAACATAATAGGATAATACTGAATAGAATTGGCTGTTCATCAGTAATATCAACTATTTGGAGCATGAGATAACTACAAAACCATAACACATAGGGATTTAAAATGGTTTTTAATTCTTGAAGATTTGAGACCAAGCTGAAAACAACAGAAGTATAATTCTTGACCAGTGCCAGAAAATGGGATATGGAGTCATATAACCAACATTCATCCTACAATGTTGAAAATGTTATGAAGATCCTTACAAATGTCATCACATTATGATAACCAGACCACTGAAGTTTTATCTGGTAACTCTTCTTATAAATTCACCTAAAACACAGTACTCCTGTCACATGTGCTGAAGCAATTACACTATCCTTTGAACAAAAGGCAATAATAAATGCAACTTGTGCTTCATTAAAGCAATTACATTATTCTCAAAATAGAAGTAAACAACATATATCACTCTAATGCAACAAATGTGCATGAAAAAACTCAGATAATCTTATTATTGAATCAAAAAGAGTAATACATCTCAGAAATGGAGACAATTATCAGCTAAAATATAAACATGAGAGCACAATTCATAACAGACACTTTCAGATTTAATGACTCAATTACATTTCTCGCAGCTATACAATTCTACCCAGAGCTTCTGCTTGACTTGCAGAGCTTTCAGAAATTGGAATCCCAACTTTCTTTTTTATAATGAGAAAAGAAGAGAGTAAAAGAGAAAAAAAACAGCCCTAAGATCAATTTGATCCATAGATGGCATCCAGAAACTCAATCCACAGTCGATCAACAAACTGCTCCAAGCATCTCTCTTCTCTCTGTAACTGAATTTTCCTTTGCACCAAGTTGTTGAATAACAGAAAAATTTCCCATGTGGAGAATCTCCAAATTCACTCAGCTGCTGGAAAACAACTTTGCCCGTGAAAATCCTCTGTTTCAGCTCTTTATTTTTTTGTTGCTGCACATTATATTTCTCCAGATATTAAAGTTTTATAACTTTAATATTTCAAGCTTTGAATTCATTCTATTCCCAACTCACATCATTTCACTTTGGGGCCCATTTAAAATTTACATTTACTGCATTTGTTTACTTCACCCCAACAAATGTAATTTTATTTTAACAACAAAATTATCCCATTGTTTGCATTGGGAAATATTAAAATTCTTTTACTTGTGCCCCCAATACTTCAAATATTTTATTTGAAATGTTTCCCATGAGTATTTAATCTCACATGCATCATTTTATCTTTATTAGATAAAATTTTCCATTTACCAATGTTTGCATTTTAACTCCTCACGGGCAAAGATTACCCTTTTTGATATAATTGCCTTTTAAATGCCCATGGCCCACCTCACTCCTTAAAATGTATTATTTTAAAAAAGATGAGGCATATCAAAAATAAACATATAGGGCATTTGCTTTTAATTTCATGGGCCCCTCTTTCACCTCTCGACATATTCCTTTAAAATTCCCATCGGTCATTTATGCTTTCCATCGATTGGGCCCACCATTTAAATACTTCACTTAAATCATTTCCCCATGCTTTTATCTCCCCATAAAAAATGTCACTTTAAATATTTTGGTATTAATAAAAGGAAAATGAAACCTTTGAAATATTAAACCATCCGGGCTTTGAAAAATCCTATGCACGAAGACGTTCCCCCGGGCCCACCACGAGCCACGTGGCACAAGCCCGCAATTTCGCGAATGTTAATCCGTGAATCACGATATAGTGCGCAACGGTGGAGATTATGCTGGATCCTTCACTTTGATCTTGGCCGTTGATCCGCTTCCTCTTTACTTTGTTTTCCCTAATCTCATTCTTGTTGCATCTGCTCTGCAACTTAGCTATGGCGGCAACATTTTCCTAACAATGTTGATGTATCTTCACTGTAGGCATACTATTCCCATGTAGTGTTTGATTTCATTACACAGAATAAATATTTCATGCAACAGCTTGATTCCATCGAGCCTCTTCTCAAAATGTGTGTCTTTTTTATTTTGCATCAAAGATCTCTCCTGCTCGGTGACAACCCTTATAGTTTGTGGCTGGAGACACATTCTACGCCAATACTCAACCCCTTGGAGACATGCCTCGGGCTGCTTTGGGTTCATCATATCGTATTTGCTTAAAATCCCCTAAGGCGTTTTCAACAGATTTATTGTTTGTGCTCTAACTCAATTTCCACAAGACTTCCTTTAAAAGCGTTCTCAGCAAATTGAGTGCCTCCTCATTTGTTTAAGTCTCCTCCATGCGCTGGTTAATGGCGCCTTCTGCATATGCTTAGGAGTTTGTAAATCCTTTTCAACATACATTGTAATGTGTTGAATTCATCTTGGATTCCTCCTCTGGCATTCCCATTCTGATTTGGTCTAGACGCTCCTTCAGCATGACTTTATTCCTTTAATAGATTTCCTCACCCTTGCAATATTGGCACCTTCTGTTCTTTATGCACTCTGTGTAGGCAAGAAGGAATCAAAGCCATGGCATGTGGCTTCTACAGCTGCCAAGAGAGTTGCCTTAAATTCTCTCGGGGAACCTTGAAACGCATCCATTTTGGATATTGTTGTTCCATTTGCTTGGGGATCTCTGAATTTTTTTAATAATTTCCATTTGGTGTATTGAATATCAATCCCTTTTCTGTAGGCATTACATCCCATCCATTGTATTTACTATTTTCTAAAGTTCTTTTCAAACTTTCATTTTGTGCGCATTTTACTGGGTCAGGCGTTCCTCCCATCATTGCTGAGTGGTTTCCTTTACAACTCCCTTTGCATTTGTTTGGTCTTTCAAAGCTTCTTCAACAGCTCCTGGCGGCGCCCATATTTTGCCAGTTGTATTTGTTTAAAAGTTTCTAAAGCATATTCGCCATAAATTATGATGTGCACACCTTCTCATTTGCTTTAGGGTTTCTACAGACGCATTATGATGTTTCAATGTTTCTGAGGCCCTCTCCAAACAAATACATTTGTTGTATTTTCCAACATTCATATCCTTTGATTTTGTTTGGTGCGTTCCCTCAGTGTTGGCGTGCTTTATGTGTGCATTTTCCTAAAATCTTTGGAAGCTCTATCGACACATCAATTTTGATGGGTATGCGTTATTACTGGAAGTTTCAGTGGTTTTTTCAACCAATCCATCATAGGAAAACTGCCAGCATGGCATTCCCTTCATCTTTAAAATTTCTAAAACATTCTCCATTGATCATGTGATGCGCCTCATTCAATCAATGCATGCATGGGTCTCTTCATTGCAAGTGCGTGGCATCTTCTGTTTGCATTTGTTAAAGATTCTAAGGAATTTTTAACAAAACTTTTTTTTTATGCTGCAAGCTCCATTTTGATGCATTCCCAATTGGAAACCCATCTCCTGTAGCTTGTAGTGGCTTTCATTGCTTGTCAGAGTATTCAATATGTTTGCACCAGTCATTGATCCATCAGTTCAAGGATAAGTAAAGTATTGAGGTAAGATACCATATAAGTAGCAAGTCCAGATGCAAAGCATGTATAACTTGTTAATAAAGAACTTGGAATTTCACAATTGCTTTTCCTATTCCATGTATTGAACAGGTATGCACTGTTTGGTGGTTACTGCCTCTAGAAAATCACAATATTCCTTTCATGAGTTTCCTCAAGGTGCCTTTCCTATCTTGATGATATGCACCAAAGAGTTCCTGTTGTGGATTACAATCTCCTACATTTTATAAGCTTCCTTGAACATACCCCTCTTTATGTAGTGCCATATAAAAGAACAAATCATACATCTTCCCATGTGTGCTATCCATCATTGTATCAACTATATAGGCCAATGGAGGCACTTCTTAGACAATGAACTCAATAGGGACAAACCAAGTGGTGATTATATTTATCTATTGATAATATGTAGTCAATACCCAATGTCATGTAAATAAGAGGTTCCCCAATAGGCTGCAATGAAACACTTGAATCTCACAATTGTGTAAGGCATGTCGGGTCCCCATGTGGGCTTGCCTAATTTTTTTTTTCATTTTCAAACAAATTTTGCTTCAAATTGATCAAACACAACTTCTGAATGCTCTAGAAGAAAAATGATAAATTGGGTAATCATTAAATTCACTTTCAGGCACATTTGAAAAATGGTGAAAACTGGCCAAGTTGGCTCTGGAATCGGCTCTGAAAATGAAGCAAACAACCTCCTGGAGACATAAAAACTTGCAGGATGTAGAAATTCCTCCCAAGAATACAATGCAAAAGATAGATCAGAGGAATCAATCATGAGGAAAAATTTATTAACTAACAAAGTTTCCCTCTGACTTTTCTTGAAATGTAACTGTTTAGAATCAGTTAAAGCTCAAGAGATCACCTCATTGCTAAAAAATCAAGTCAACTCCTGGCGAGTTGCCACTGAACATCATAGTTCATTTAGGTGCAATAAACACGTGTGCAAAAAAGATTTTCTTGAATCATCTCCCATCAAAAGTTATTGACACTCGAAGTTGGCCTCTCAGAAAGGTTTCAATGCAAAACTGAAGAAATTCCATTAGGTTTTGATTTGTTAAAAATAGAAAATCAACTCATAAGGCCCTAAAAACTGACATGTGAGCTTATTTTGGTATGGAGAATATAGAGCAACAACCATTTTGGCATGGTGATCATTTTTTTGCAAAATGGAAGCTCAAATGGGAGGCAACTTTTCAGAACTAAACGTTTGCAAACAGCTGAATAGTGACAAAACCCTCTAGCTTCACTTTTTGAAACCTTTACAAAACTCATCGTGGGAAGCTGAAAATTGACATGCATGTTCACATAGGAAACATGAGTGTTTCTGCAAAGGGATTTTGCTTGGAAATCAATGGGTTCCAAATTATGACCCTTCAAGGTAGGTCATTTAGGCAAGTTCATCAAGTGCACTTCTAAAAGTGCAGAGGCAAATTTTCAAAATGGGCATCTCAAATTTGCAAAATTTGAGAGTGCCAACAGGCCTGAAGCACAACTTGTTGAGTGTTGGACATATGGTTCACAAGGGATATGATCTTCAGTTCAAAGATGGAAGACACAAGATATGTGGAAGTTCTGGGGATATGATTGCAACAGGCAAACAAACAAAAGGTAATATTTTTCCTCTGAATACTACTAATGGAAGTTGTTTAATTACTCAAGTAGATGAGGTTTGGTTGTGGCATAGGAGGTTGTGTCATGTAAACTTTGACAAAATTATCAAGATAGTTCTATATCAAGGTAAGAGATCTTCCTAAGTTAGCGAAGCACATATAATGCTGCAAGGAATTTCAGATGGGTAAACAATTAGAGTCTCTTTCCGAGCAAACAACTTGAATTTCGACCAAATAATTTCTTTGAGTTACTACATCTTGAATTTTGTAGTCCTCTGATTACAGAAGTATTCATGGAGAAAGCGCTATTTTATGTTGGTTATTGTTGATTACTCTAGAATGATTTGGAGTTTAAAAGAAAATCTGAAGCATTGGAAGTTCAAAAGTTTCAGGCTATGGCAGAAAATGAGAAAGGTCTAAAATCAAGTGCACAGGTCTGACAGGAAATTGGTGAATTATTTCCAAGGAGTTCAACTCTCTTATTGTGAAGAGCATGGTGACTAAAGATAGTTGCTCCTCGGACCTCATGGGTATAAGTATTGGGGTGGGCCTGAAATCTATTGCTATATACTATGAAATTCAAGGGTAAATAAATATCTCAAGGAATCGGTGCTGCATCTAAGGAATGCAACATATAATCAATCAGTTTCCTGCTCTTGAGGAGTGAATGAGAAAATCAGGCAGGTATGCCTAGAAAAATTGCATATATCTTTACTAAACCATCACCAAAGGATGCACGGGTATCTCCGAGGAGAGGAATGCTAGGGTAATCACCCATCGCCTGGTAAAGAATGCATTTACGCCGGTCATGACTCATTATATTGATAAGTTGATGTTTACATGATTTACTACAGTGGTGAATGTGTAGATATGTGGTTCAAAGCGACATGTGAAGAGTCATTGTTACCTTTTCCATTATTCTGTCAAGGAGAAAATGTGTGAAAGAAATCTTTTCAAGAGGAGAGGTGTAGAAAGAAATTAATTATATTTGGGTTGATGGTATTTTGCATCATATGTATTTACCATCAATGCGAGAGAAATTGTTGAATCTTTGTGGGTATGGTTTTTTATGATATAGTTGTCATTGATGTAACTTTTCTTCGTAGAATTTGGTGTACTAGAGGTTGTATATGTTGAGGATATTGAGAAAATTGTAAAAGGAAGTGTTCTAGGTTCCGTATGGAATTGTACAGGTCATGAAGGTGCTTTGTTCTATACATTGAAGATTAGCTGACATGGATTAAAGGGTTTATTATTTGAATGTTTCTGAATCATCACGAGTTTTAGAATTAAGCGTAAGTTTTAGGTGTGGTATTGTGGTCAAGCCGGTGTTTACCGTAGTTCTTTATCGTACCATTCTTGAATGAATTGTGATTCTGGTAATCCGAGTTGCCTGGAATCCGCTATATTTGTTCTTGAAGTGACCTCCAATCTCTACAAATACCATTCTCTATCTTTGTGTATGTCCAAATTACTTGAAACTTCGTGGTGCGAATCTTTTCTTATATAGGTTTTCTATTTCTTGTATGTTATTAGTAGCATTTGTGTGGATCACCATGATAATTAAAATCTTTTTGTTTTGGAGATATTTATTTGGGCCTCCACTATGTTGTGTCCAACGTTGGTGGTTTTGCATTGGAAATTTAATTGAAAATTTGGGCCGACATTGAAAATATGTCTTATTTTTCTAGCTGATTAAGATGTGATGAAATCCCATGAAGTAGATATATAAGAGTGATTGGTTGAGAAAGTTAGCGTATTATAGAATTGTGAATGTGCGAGGAGAAAGAGGTATAAATATATGCGAATAGTGTTTCTATCATTTGATTACTGAGCAGAGAGTGAAGAAGATTGAGGAAAGTGTGAAGAAGGTTTTTTGAGCTTAATTGGAACTGTAATTAGGCTTGTGTAGAAGCTATTCTTTCAGTTCATACTCTGTGGATCTAATTCATATTTTTGTATTGTTGGATAGTGAGTCCTCTTTTGTATTTGAGCAGTGAGCTCCAGGCAGTGTGCCTGAATGCATGTGCATTCCCCTTATTATTTCTCTTTATACTTTTAATAGAGTATAATCTTGTGGACTAACATCCACCGTGGTTTTTCCCCTAACAGGGTTTCCACGTAAAAAAATCTTGGTGTTATTTGTCTCTCTGATTTGTTAATTATTTGTGGTTAATTGCTTATTCATCAGATCTGAGATTAAGTTGAGTTGAGTAAGAAAAGTATAATTTTCTGTCACAACTGATTCACCCCCCCTCTCAGTTGTGTGTCCTTGTTTTTCCAATAGCGTGATCTTCCCCTCTCCAATCCAATAAAATTTCATGTTTTCATTATTTTTGTATGCTTCTGATTTTAAGGTAATTGATCATTCCTTCTCATTCCGTTGATGTTTCTTGTTTTGGATGCAATGCTCACCCTTAAGGAAGCATAAAACTTTCCCAATGGTTTCTAATTTATGTAATTAGTGTATATTTAATTTAAAATTTAAATTTTTTGTTTTGGCCATTTTATACCCTCATTTAATGCTCATTTTTTTTCAAAATGCACAAATATTTAATTTTATTGCATAAATCAAGTGTTGTTCATATTTGAATGAAAAGGGAACCTTTCATGTTTTGAAAATTTTAGTTTTAGAAAAATAGAAAATTTAAGCTTCATTAACGAAGTCTTCATGAAATTTATAGTTTTTACATTTAAATTAATTTGAATTTTTTTTACTGACTGAAACATCAAAAAATAGAAGAGGGGGAATAAAGGGGTTCACCAAAATGAAATTATGGTCTAGGACACCCTCACTTTTCCTAGTTTCATATGGAAAAAAAGATCTCTCCCAAGGATAGAATTGACTTTCGACCTTGAGGTGAGTCAACCCTATTGGGAGGGAGGATCTCCAATTTTTCCTTATGACATAAAATGGCTAAAATGCACTTTTGGGAGATGAAAATAAAATGCCTAATGAACTCAATTATGCAATGCAAAAATTGAAATGTAGAAATAAAGGATAACACAAACAAAAACAAGCTACAGGAAAATCTGAGAAGGGGAGAATGATGTGTACCTGGCTCCAAAAGTGGTTACTGAGTGTCCTACAAGGACAAATTCACCCTAGGGCGAATGGGTCTCTGTATAGGGGTCCAAAGTTTGATTTCATAGTCCTTTGATCCTAGATCTTATCTCTCAATTACTTTGGATTCCACTATTAGAAAGTTGGAAATAAATTCTGTAGGCGAGTTTCTGTGGCTTGACAACTTTGATGATGACTTTGACAACTTTGTAAAATTTCTCTTTTGATTCAATTTCAATCCTTCTTCACCTAAAAGTCTACACACACAAAGAGAGGGAAAACTGTTTGTTTTCTGTGTGAATAAGGGTTTGCCTTGGTCAAACCCCATTTTGGTAATTAAACCTTGATGATAAAAGATAATGAAAAATGGCAAGGATTGATGAATGAATAAATTTGTCAGAACTCACCAAACCCTTAATGGCCGCCCTTAGAGGACTGAAGTCTAACATATCTCTCTAAGGATTGGATCTTGCATGAATTGGCTTGAATAATTGCTTGAATTGACACTTGAATGCTTGAAACCTACACCACAATGTTAGCTCCAAAACATAACATGAACACACATAACTTTGACATGATGATATGATTTTGATTGTTGTTGTAGATGCTTAATAAATCTGCTCTTTAATGCTCTTGACAATAATATTTTCTCTTGGAATGCTTGAAGTATGTTAAGTTTGAATTGAAAAAATAACTATGTATTTATAGGTGTTTATATAGTTTCTTGAAAATTAGATTTCGTAAGCCAAAATTTGAAACTTGAATTTGAATCATTAAAATGCTGCCAAAAACATATTAAAAATTGGGTCTTGGCACTTAAGGAGGACCCATTTTCCCAATTTTTAATTTGAATTGATAAAATAACTATGTATTTATATGTGTTTATCTAGTTTCTCAAAAAATAGATTTCATAAGCTGACATTTGAAACTTGAATTTGAATCATTAAAATGCCACCAAAAAAATATTAAAAATTGGGTCTTTGGCGAATGGGTCATGGGACCTAAATCTAGGACACAATTTCCAAGGTGTTTAAAATAATGTTAGCATTTGTTTAATGTTGGTTTCCCTTTCAGAAAATGGGAATAATAAGGCTTAGGAATACATAATTTAGGTAATTAAAAGCTT
This sequence comes from Sequoia sempervirens, assembly GCA_007258455.2. Lineage (NCBI taxonomy): Eukaryota > Viridiplantae > Streptophyta > Pinopsida > Cupressales > Cupressaceae > Sequoia > Sequoia sempervirens. The sequence continues at coordinate 11,131 of VDFB02362176.1, forward strand.
AATTAAATCTAATTAATTAAGGGGATGCAAACATAGTGTGGAAATGTAAAGGAGTACATTTTTCTACACTATATTTACAAGGTTTTTTTTGGATGTTTTGGAATGGAGGGAAATATGACTCCCGCATGGATTCTTATAAGGATCCACTTGAGATCTTGTTTTAAATTTTGTGAGCTAAATTTTTGTGCCTTGTTTTCTATGTCACACTCAATTGTAATGAGTCATGATGAACCTATGATGAAGGTTCTAGAGAATCATTGGAGTGGCTCTTGATGTTAGTTGGGGCACAAATGGGCTCAAGGATATGATAAGAAATATTTTCTTTAATAAGTGATAATTAAACATATTTGGGTAATAAAATTAATCAAGATAATGGTGCCTATGACATAGCCAAAGCACTTGTATAGGCTTGGTATGAGCATAGAAGGCATGCCTACTTTGGGAGAACTGGTACACTCAAGTTAGGTTCCTTACATGAGAAATTTGATTCATACCCAACTCCACTTAGCCATCCCTTTGAGCATTGTGATGACACTCCATACCTCCTCTCTAGCATCTTATCATTTTCTATTGGTGTGCGTATACAATGCATGTGTTTTTTCTATGTCATTAGTGTGTGTGCCTAATGAGGATGTTATGTTTGTGCCATTGGTGATTTTTTCCAATGAGCATTGTATTATTGGATCCATCTTATTATGTTGATTAAGTGATGTTGCATGATGTGTATGCTTTGTGTATTTCATGTGCACAAGCCCTCTCCCATTGTGTTTGGTGTGAGTGTGCTTGTGGTTCATGTGACTATCTACTAACATGGTGGGAGTGAACCTAAGGTTTCCACAAGGTTGGGTTGCGTCAAAACCATGGTTGTGGTTTGAGGATCTTGGTAAGAGCTCCAAGATTGTGATCTAGTTGGCAAAGGTTTTCTTCATTTATTTTACTATTGCCTATTTTGTAAAATGTATTTGAAGGAAATTTGAGTCCTCATCTCAATTTTAATATGTTATTTTGAACCTCCTTAAGTGGATGGAATGATTGGTGGTTGTATACTTTTCTGTGTTTTGGCATTGTAGTCTAACACACATGTTATTTTGGATGTTCTTTTAGTTTAATGTTATGTTGGTTAAAATGAAAATAAAGCATCTTTAAAGTTTGGGCTTAAAATGAATTCTAAGTTAGAAAGCATGTTGTTTTTCTTGGAGTCTTTAGCTCTCTTATGAATGCATAGTGTGTCATTGAGAACTTCCTCATTGAGGGGCCATTTAGGGTTTTGTGAGTGATCTTGGTGGGGTCAGGATGTGTTAGACATGTTCCCCCTTCACTGCTTGTGTCATTGGCCTCATGTTGAAGCCTCTTACAGTGTCTCTAGCCCTTGGGAGTGATCTTCATAGGATAATGTGAGGTGACTTTGAGTTTCTAGGACCTTCTCAAATCCTCGATCGTTTTCAACATTGTAAGAGTCCATTTTTTGTTAGGGATCCTTTCTTGTAGTCCATGAGGGTTTTTCTTACAATGAGGACCAAAATGAGTTTGGGTTTGCTCACTAGTCAATAAAACAGTGCTAGAACCAAGACTACAAGGCTAGAAGGACTATAGCACTAGGAAGGAGTTGCTTGGTAGGGACTCCAGTGCTAGATTGGGACTCCAACACTAGACATAAACACTTGAACACTCATGCTAGTGTCCTCTAGTGCCCCATTTCATCATTTTGTCATTTATTTGGCCTTTTGACCATTTATCAAGGAAAATATATAAATGAAGGTTGTTTTCCCTAGCCTAGAGAGTCTTTGGACCATGTTTTTGTTTCATCAACAAGTGTCATACCTTGAGTTCTATGGCACCTCTTTTATTTGGGAGCATGTTGTTGCTTGAAAGTGACTCATTATTGTTCTAGTTGGTGAAAGGTTTATACCTCCTAGTAAGGAAATATCTTATTAAGGTTTGAAATTGTGTTTAGGTTTTGTTTAAGGTTTTTGTTAAGTGTATTGGAGGTGAATGTACCCTCATCCCACTCCTTGTTCCAAAAACAGATGGTCGTGTCTTCTAGTTGAGTGGCATTAGCTCCTAGTCATTTCACCATATGTGTGGGTTTTCATGGAGTTTGTTGAGTTGTGAGATTTTCTTTGGGTGGGTTCAAGGTGGATGATTCCCCCATCATTCCATTGCACGTGGTGTTATGAGAGAATGCGATCATGGGTTTATACCCGGTCATCATTTAGGTTTCGTCGTCCCCTCTTGTAATATCATCATAGTGATTTTTTCCCCACATTTAGTAAGCCTTTTGTTGGTTCCACCTTGCTTATAGAAATGGTGAGGTTGTTTTTGTTTTCATCCTTGTGTCATTATATCTCACATGATGCTTGTGCACACTTTTTTGTGCTAGTGTGACATGTTGTTGCATCTTGGTTGTTGGTGTTGTATTTGAAAAAAGAAACGTTCGGTCAAGTTTTGTCCTAGGTGTGTTGGCTTGGGGCATTACAAGTCGAGGATGCCTCATACCCATACCACTTGTTATTGATCAAGGATTGAGAGTATGGAATACTTCATGCTCAAAGAAAAAAATAAGGGTACCATTGCATGTTTAGCTGTAAAAGGATATGTGAAGGAAGTACTAGGGATCAAGGATACTGAGGAATCAATGCCATATAGTATGTAGGTAAAGGGATTTCTAAAGTTATGAATCTAAAAAATACATAGTGAAAATGATTAAGAATTAGGGATTGGTGATAGACCATGCCTCATGTGACAAGGGATGCGGCTAAGAAGATACTTGGTGTAAAGTGTCAAATTGTAGGGGTTCTAACAAAAAATATGTTAAGAAAAAGTACAAAACTCCAAGAAAGATAAGGGAAAGAGTGAGGGTTGGAGGAAAGGGATGTTGGGAATGAAAAATCCAAAATCTCAACAAGAAAGGGGATAAATATGAGGTTCGAGAAAAGGTATGCTAAGATGGAAAACCCCAAAAATCTAACACATAGTAGGGTCCTTAAAAAATTGAACATAATACCTCCAAAAATAGAATTTTTTTGGGACCTTTGCAACTTCTAACACATGATAGGCACATGGGAGATGAAAAGGGGGAACACTTAGGAAAACTTGACCAAAGGATGTCCATTAGGAATCATCTCATATTAGTTATTGATGATGGACACAATAAAGTCAAAATGCATAAAGGAATCTAGGATTCAAGCACAATTGGACATAATCAATTTGAGTGCTAATAGATGCAAGTTGTGTTGGAGTATCTTAAGAATGATAATTAATGTATTACTATTTCTATGTTGATGAAACTTACATTGAGATGATTTTGCTTAGATTGTAAATGATTACCATTGTATGTGAATTGCAAATATTGAAACCTTCTAATAAAAAACAATAGTTTTAATGCAGGGATGCATGGCTTATTAATTGATCTAAATAATGAGTTTGATCACCAATGCATTCCCTTAGAAACAAGGTCATTGAGTTTGTCTATCAAATGTTTATAATGGTGAAGCATTTGGCTTAGAGTCATAATTCCACATTTAATTTTTTGCTCACACAAACTAGTTACAAAATTGGAGTAGTAAGATAATTTACATGTATCTTTGTATAGAAGGTTTAATTATAATTTTTAAAGTGAGAAGTTTGGAGTTCAAAGTATTTTTTAATTAGTTAAAACAATGGAGTCCCACATTTATTTCCTTAAAGTTGGTGCAATAAGGGTAGTGGTGGAATCTTTTATGCATAAACAATATCCTATTTAAATTTGACATATATATCCTTAAATTCATTTTTGGTATAAGCTACTGAAGGTGAGGGATTTTAAATCATAAACTTGCACTTGGAACTTTAGGAGGTGCAAGGGATGCACCAATAAAAAATTCAAAGGAATACTAGTTATCATTATTATTTTTGTTGAAGTAGCATACACATGTGATTTCAAAAAAAGAATATAATAATATCAAAAGCATGTTGGCACCTAATTTTACCATTGAGTCCTAACCAAGTAACCAACCATGTGAGAGGATGCACCCATCTGAAAAACCAAGTTGTTTGACATTTATTTTTAAAACACAATCTTTTAAAATTTTAGTCATTTTTGTGTCACACCAATCACTTTCCTTATCATGTTTGGTCTTTAAAGTACAATGGCTAGTATAATGACACAAAACCATGAAAAAATATGTTATACAATATATAAAGTTTATGAAAATAATGTAATAATTTCAATATTTGAAGATGGTTTGATCTCTACTAATCACTCTATGTGAAAATATCTCTATTGCATCGACAACAATCATAAGAACAAGGAAAACAAAATAAACAAAAACTTAAAACAACCATCAATAAAAACACATAACCAACAACTTCATTTAATAGATAACAATAAAGTTGTTTTAGAATGAAATAGTACACAACAATAAATGATCTAGCGCATACAAATTCCCAAGAAAAGAGAAAAAAGAAAAATAACTTAGTGATACCATGTAGAAGAGATTCACTCAAGATTCTGCACAAATTATGATGTACTTGTCAACAATGGCAACAAGGAAAAAGGGTAGAGTTTGCAAGAAAAATATTATGGAACCCTACCAAAGTAGAATTAGTAAAAAATTGATATGAACCAAAACCATCTCACTAGAGATGTTGCTTCAATCTATTCACAATAAATGAGGATTTTAGAGCTACTATATTCTTGAGCTTGAGACAAGATTTTTGCAACATTTTAAACGAAAATATTAGTTGTAAGTTCAAATGTGTCTCGAGGCATGAATCAAGGAATGTTTCAATTGATTGAAAGTTGTTTTTCTTAGCGTAAGAAAACTTTCCACAGTCATATTGCGATGCATTTTCTCAATCATCCTCTCTATATAAACTCCATACCACATGCTCACCTCAGTTCATAGCCCCTATTTTGCAAAGTATTTGCAAAATTCTCTTGACTAAGGCAATAACATCAAGAAGAACAACATGGTAGATGCTACGTCGCTATTGTCTTTAGGTTTTCACTTTCCAATGCAGAACTACAGTTATATTCTTCAATTCTATATTGGACTTTCACTCTTCTAAAGCACAATTATGGCAAAATTCTTAGAATAAAAATTCAAATTCTTAAACTAGATAAATGAGCCTTAGGTTTTCACTTTCCAAAGCACAATTATAGTTAATTTCCACAATACCATAAGCCAATTATGAAGGTTGAAATCTTAGGGCCAACAATTACAAAGAAAATTCAGGTAATAGACCAATGAATTGTAATTATAGTTAAAATCTAGAGCTAGAAATGCAAATTTTTACTCTTCCAATGATTAACTAAAGTTAAATTTGTTCAGTTATAGATATAAATAATAGATTTCAAGGAAGATCAATTAAAGTTAAATTTTTTTAGCTATAGATATAAATAATAGATTTCAAACTTCTAAAGCACAATGTGAGTTTAAATTTTTGATCTAAAAAGATGATTCCTAATCGTTTATTCTTGTCAAGCATAATCACAATTAAATGGTCCATCTAGAATAAAAATATTAGACTCACTCAACTGAAACATAATGTGATCAAAATTAATTTTAGTCTTCCAAAGTGTGATCAAAGTTAAAATTTTCAAACCATAAATATAAATTGCAACAAGCATAATTAAAACTAGGTTCTTCAAATATAATTTTCAAATTTGTACTCTTCCTATATAATAACAATCAATAATGTCAACTTTTAAAATATAAAAAATTAGAATTTCACTCTTCCAAACATATTTAGACTTAATAATCTCAAACTAGCAAATTTTCACCCTTCCAAAGTAGTATTACAGGTGAGATTTCAATGCAGAAAAACTAAAATCTTAGGTTTTCACTATACTACAAATCCTAACACTTATTCAAGTTAATAGTACTACGAGAATGCCTCAAAGATCTATTATTATTGACTGTATGATTGCAAGATATGCACAAAATGGATTTGTTGAATGGGCTTTAGAAATTAAAAAAATAAAAATAAATGACTGCACTTGTAAAGCCAAATTCCACAACTTTTAATAGGGGAGAGGAACCAGTACTTCAGCATGTTTCAATAGTTATGATAGTAGTTGTTTATATAATGCCCAATATTTTTATCAATATTGGACCAATAGTTGTGACTTTAAAGTTGTTAGTGTTGATGATGACTACCCATAATTAAACAAAATATATTCCTTTGATCTAAAAAGCAACCAATCATGTGATTCCATATTAGCACTCAATAAAACATGCTGTGAATGCACAAGTATTGGTCTCACTTTTTTTTGGGGCCTTTTTGGACACCTTGACAAAAAGCATGCTGATGTGGCATCATATTTGATGATGTGGCCCTGAAACCTTAGTTATAAGCAAGGGACTTGCCAAGTAAGCTGCTGTAAAAAATTGGGAGTGATTTGAAATTTCCACGTAGGATAATGAGAAGCGCAAAGTTAGGGTGCACAACTACTAGGTCCTCTCCCCTAGCATCCTTATGCCCTTTGGAATAGGGTATGCAAAATGTACCTGCACTAACAAGGCACATGAATTTCCTTTGTTCTGAGCAGGGCACATGAAACTTTCTAGCAAATGCAATTGAAAGGTGTAAGGAAAAATTTCACAATATTTGTCGGCATCAACCACGCCACTGCCAAAATGGGATTTCAAAAAGGGTATGGAGACATATCAAAGCATATGGAACAAACTCTACAGAAAGCAGGAAAATGTGGGTTTGGAGGTGTGCTCGAAATTGAAAAAAAAACACTAATGGTTGTGTCTTCTAGTTTACTGGCATTAGCTCCTAGTTATTCCACTATATGTTTGGGTTTTTTGTGGATTTTGTTTGATTTGTGAGAGTTTATTTTGGGTGGGTTCAAGGTGGATGATTCCCCCATCCTTTTCTGGTGTGGTTTTGTTTAAAGAACGTGATCATGGGTTTGTATTCAATCATTATTTGAGTTTCATCTTCCTCTTTTATAAGTTCATTGGAGTGATTTTGTCTTACGATTAGGGGAGAGGGGCCATAATGGAGTAGGGTCCAATAGTGGGGATAGAAGTAGTCCTCAGTGGGCTCCATAGTGGAGTACTTTAATATCCAATTGCAAAACACTTTTTATCCATAAAGTACACAAAGTGAGAAATCATGTGATGCCACATTAGCGCACCAATAAAACATGACTTAGTGCACCATTATCGGTCTCACTTTTTTTTGGGACCTTTTTGGATACCTCAACAAAAAGCATGCTGATGTGGCATCATATTTGATGATGTGGCCCTAAAACGAAATGTAGAAGCACATGAGTTGCCAAATAAATTGTTGTACAAAATCGGGAGTGATTTGTAATTTTCACGTAGGATCTTGAGAAATGCGAAGTTAGGGTGCTCCATTATGGTCCCCTCTCCCCTAGTCTTTCATTGGTTCCACCTTATTGTGTTATTTTATCTCACATGATACTTGTGTACACTTTGTTGTGCTAGTGAGATATGTTGTCACATCTTGATTGTTGCTGTTATCATTTAAAAAAAAATTGTTTGGTCAAGTTTTGTCCTAAGTGTGTTAGATTGGGGCATTTAAGGTCAAGGATGCCTCATTACCCATACTACTTGTAGTGATCAAGGATCTTGAGAGTATGTAATATTTTATGCTCAAAGCAAATAGGTAAGGGTAGCCTTGCATCTCTAGCTCTAAAAGGATATGTGAAGGAAGTATCAAGGATCAAGGATACTAAGAAATCAATGCCATATAGTATTTAGGTAAAGGGATTTCTAAAGTTACAATTCTCAAAAATTCATAATGAAAAGGATTAGGAATCAAGGATTGGTGATACACCATGCCTCATGCAACAAGGGATGTGGATAAGAAAATGACTTGGTATAAAGTGTTAGACTGTAGGGGTTCTAACAAAAAAAATGTTGCTAAGAAAAGTTACAAAACTCCCACAAAGATAAGGGAAAGAGCGAGGGTTGGAGGAAAGGGATGTTAGGAAGGACAACTCTAAAATCTCAATAAGAAAGGGGATAAAGGCAAGGGTTGAGAAAAATGTATGCTAAGATGGAAAACCCCAAAACACTAATAGATAACACAATCTTTTAAAAATTTGAACATGTTACATAATACCCCCCACACATTTATTTTTGGGATCTTTGCAACTTCTAACATATGATAAACACATGGGGGATGAAGAGGGAGAACACTTAGGAAAACTTGACCAAAGGATATCCATTAGGAATCATCTCATATTAATTATCTATGATGGACATAATAAAGCCAAAATGCATAAGGGGTCTAGCATTCAAGCACAATTGGACATAGTCAAATTGGGTTTAAATAGATGCAAGTTGTGTTAGATTGTCTTTAAGATTGATAATTAATATATTACTCTTTCTATGTTGATGTAGACTTACTTTGAGATGCTTTTTCTTAGATTGTAAATGATTACTTTTGTATGTGGATTGTGAATATTGAGAATTTCTAATAAAAACAATAGTTTTAAAGCAAGGATGCATGGCTTATTAATTGATCTAAATAACGAGTTTGATCACCAACACACTCCCTTAGAAACAACCATTAAGTTTGTCTCTCAAATGTTTATGACGGTGAAATGCTTGACTTAGAGTCATAATTGCCACATTTAATTTGTTGCTCACATAAAACAGTTACACAATTAGAGTAATAAGACAATTTATGCATCTTTATATAAAAGGTTTAAAAGTGAGAAATTTTAGAGTTCAAATTCTTTGTTAATTAGGTAAAAATGGTGGAGTCTTACATTTATTTCTTTGAAGTTGGTGAAATGAGGGTGGTGGTGGCATCTCTTATGTGTAAACAATATGCTAGTTAAATTTGACGTATAGATCCTTAAATTCATTTTTGGTATGAAGTTACCGAAGGTGGGAGATTTTAAATCATAAATTAAAATAAATAGTGTTAGTGATCTTGCATGGGACCACATCGCAAGCCTAAAATGACCTTGAGTAAAATCAAGATTGATGTGAGATTCCATCTACCAACCTATGGGGCAAATTTCCTAACATGTAAGGTTTAGATTCAATTAGATCTTGGAGGCATGCACAATGTACTGTGCAGTATTTTTTGATTGGAAATTTGCACAACTTTAGTCTCTTTTCTTTCATGAGATAGGTAAGCAGTGTGGGATCTAGCATGAAGACTCCCTCTCTACAAACATCTTGCACAAACAAGGAAAGCACAAAGCACAAACAATATCTTAGTTAAATTCAATGTATAGGGGAGAGGATCATGTAGTTGATTAGGCTTACTGTATCTCAATTTTTTTTGTGGTAATTTCAAATCACTCTTAATTTTTTATAGCTCTTACATTTTTTTTTCGTTCTCCCCCATCCCCCCTCTTACACCACAACTCTTCTTAAGGTCAATTCTGCAATTCTATTCCTTACTATCCTCTTTCTGATGATGGATCACTAAGTGATTCAAAATGTCAATTCAAAAAAGGCATATATAGTTTAAACCCAAAAGCACTCTTACTATTCTCTAGGGATAGTGGAAAAATTATACCTATTAATTATGCCTATTAACAACTTATTTGGCAAGTCCTTGGCTTATAACTAAGGTTTCAAGTCCACATCATCAACTATGATGTCATATCAACATGTTTTTTTTGAGGTGTCCAAAAAAGTCCAAAAACAGTGTTAGACAGTAGTGCTTTATTGTTGCATTGATATGGCATCATATGATTTGTTGCTTTTAGATATAAGAAATACATTTCATTCAATTATTGGTACTCATGCTCAACACTGCTATTTTTAAAATTACATTGACTAGTACTATATTATCAAAAATATTGAACATTAAATCAATGAATACTATAACTATTAAACATACTCACTACTAAATGCTCTCTCCTAGATTTTTAAAATTACTGAAAATGAGAAATTTAAAATTATAAATAAATAGTGCTAGTGATCCTATGCATGGGACCCCATCGTAAGCCTGAAATGACCCTGAGTTAATTGATGTGAGATTACACTGACCAGGCCGTGACGCAAATTTCCAACCGTGTAAGGTGAAAATATTCAATCAGATCTCGGAGGGCATGTACAACAAATTATACGATGTTTTTAAGTATAAATTTGTACAACTTCAACTTCAGTATTCTATGGGGCATGATGCGGCTGCCCTTAGATAAGTAGTGTGTGATCCATGCCCCTGTGCATCTGTGGGGCTGGATAGCCACTGCCCTTAGATAAGGAGTGTGTGATTCATGCCCCTGTGCATCTGTGGAGCTGGATAGCTGCTGCCCTTAGATAAAGAGTGTGTGATCCGGCGTGAAGATTCCCCTTGGGGTGTGTTCAAGATTTGAAAATATGGCCCAAAAAGACTCATGGGTTGTTGAAGTTGAAAAAAGTTTAGAGGGCAAAAGCAGACCAGACAAATCCTCCACTGGTCTCATTCATACCGTTCCAAAGTGTCTGTTGAGTTCAGACACTGAGGTGTTCTATCTTCCTCAAGTCATTTTCTTGGGTCCTTACCATTTCACTAAAAAGGAGAAACTGGATGATGAGATGGAACTTCTTAAGTCAGAAGTGGCAAGAAAAGTGCACCACAAAATCAAAAGTGGCTTACAATCATCAGAAAAGGTGGAGAGTTCTAATCTGCATGAGATCCGAGAGAAAAAGAAGAAGAAAAGCTATGTTAAAAATGAAAGAGGCTTAATAGGGGTGATGGAAAGTTTCAAGGAGAAAGAGGAAAAGATAAAGGAAAGCTATGCTAGAGAGTTTGAATTTACCGGTGAAGTGTGTGCGTGGATGATAGAGAGGGATGCTTGTTTTGTTCTACAAGTCCTCGAAATATTCCAAGGAGGTGAAGATGCAGAGAAAAGCGTCTCGGCTTCCATCTGTCGTACTCTTAGCTGGAAACAGCATCATCCTCTGTTGACAGAAATTGTGAAAGATATGCTGAAGATGGAAAATCAACTACCATTCTGGGCTTTGGAAGAAATCAGGCCTGACATCATGGAATGGTTGGAGTCGGCACTGAAAAACTTATCCCCCATCGAAGTAGCATATCATGTGTTCAATCGTCGGGTGTACAAGAAAGAATCTCATCTCTTGCAATTGCTTCATGACTACATTGTTGACAGGCAACGAGGCCCCAGGAGAGGCTCGATTACAGTCGCGATTGCAGCTTCTGTTCTTCCGTCTATACGCCCGGAATTTGATTGTCAATCTATAAAAGAGCTATTTAGTGGATTAGTATACGGGATAATCCTACTAGTTTTGTCCCCAGTTCTTTTCATCATGTTCATCATATTTGTCATTCAGAAATACGTATCCCCTCAGAAATACGTATCCCCTAAATGGGAGATACGGGAACATGCTCCAACCATAGAGGAACTAAAAGGAGTAGGAGTGAAATTCAAGAAATTGGAGGGTGAAAAAGGAATTAGTCATATTATGTTCAAGGAGAGTAATTCCACACTTTATTTGCCTCAGTTTAAAGTAGATAACAGATCGGAAGTGATTCTCAGAAATCTGATTGCTTTGGAATTCTGCTCCCAAGAAGAGGAAAAACCCATTACAAGGTACACCATTCTAATGAATGATTTAATTAACACCAGTGAAGACGTGGGTATCTTGAGACGAGAGGACATCATTGTTGGAGAGCATTAATTTCGCCCAGAACTACTGCATTTACTGAGGAAGCTTCTCCCAACCGTTCTCACCACCGTAGCACTTAAGCTAGAAACTTCTACTGCCGAGCTCTAGTCTATTGTTCAACACATGTGCTTTGAATATGCGGAAGTCTAGATACTTCTAAGACCTCTTTAAATAGAGGCAGTTGTAATCACTTGAAGCAGGCAATAGATATTGTGTGCAGCAGCACATTTGCGAAAATATCTTGTCTCCTCTTCCCCACCTTCAAGTGGTATCAGAGCCAAGTTAGATCCAGAAGATGAGGGTAGAGTTAATGTTTCAGAATAGACTGTGTGATCTGTAGATCATGATGAACAGAGGTGGCATGAAGGTACCAGAGTTAGCTGTTAAAGAGTTTGAGAAGATCTTGACTCGCCTGGAGAAAGAGCCGCTCCCAAGAAATCCAAGCTGCAGCTGTACGAAGCCCCAAATCCTTGGAGATAGTTGTTACAATTGCAGATTTCAATCGCTTGAAAAAAATCACAAAAAAGAGATCGCTACCAGCTGCTGCAAAAGCCAAAGTCGTGGGTGTAAAAAGCAGCCGCTCATTGAGGTTAAGCTGCTGTCAAATGAAAAAGTCTCCAAAATTAGCATGAGGGAGAATTTGCTGTTATTTTATAAAGAGCTCGTCGCATTGGAAGGATTTGCTGCTGCCATGTACGAAGATTGCAGCCGAGCTGTGAGCCACCAACAACTTTTTCTGCCCAGAGAATTGGAGTGCTATGACTGGACACATTTACTCGTCATAGGGAGCATGAGGCTTCCAAGGAGTTGTGGCAGCGGACGTGGAAGCTGACTCAGAGAGGGGAGATGATGACCTTGCCAGATCAGGTGCAGTTTCTGCGCCTCATGATCAATGTCTCAGGTACTAAGATAGAGCCTTGGAGATTGGTGTTTTATGATGCTGCTTGAAGAGTTAGTTGTGTTTGATGACACCGCATCTACAAAGGAAAAGATTAAAGGGTCGCTGCTAAAAGGAGAGTGTTGCCAGTAGGTTGCAGATTTGGTAGAAGTTGTTGTAACATGTGAAAGAAAGCACTCCAGATCGGAGTTTGCTGAAGCCAAAGGAATCGTCACTGTAGAAGTCGATGAAGAATCTGAAGCCGGAGATCGTTGCCCAAGCCGCAAGTGTTTGTTGTCATGAGAGGCAGATTGTTGTTGAGGTTGTTGGATTATTAACCAAGGATAAGGAGATCAAAGCATGCATAAACCATTGCAAGTGTTGAAGAATTGCAGATCGTGGGCAAAGCCGGATCATTGCATAAGATTAATGTGACATGATATAGATCGATCGATTTGTGTTATTACTTTTTGCAAATTTTATTGTGCAGGTTAGAATAGAATTGTTGTTTGAAAAGATCGCTTCATAAGTGAAGGAGATTTGAAGAAGAAGCTAGAAAGAAGGCTCGTTAGTATATGAAGATGTTGCTGCAGTTCATGATTTTGAAGGTGTCACTATTCAAGGATGGCACTGCCTAGAAAAGAAGCAGTCATTGTCCCAGTTGAAGCCGCAAAGGAAGATCGCCAAAGATTTGAAGGTTTCATAGGCTTAGATCACTGAAAAGTCAGCTGCAGCTGAGGTGAAGTAAAATTATAGAGAGATAGGGGGAGATCGAAGAGCATCCCGCCATTGAGATTAAGAAAGTTGTAAAAGACTGCCAAAGAAAAGAGGCAACTATTTCTAAACCTCAGAAGAGGTGCTCCCTTGGAGATTGTCGAAAAGAGATCAAAGAGAAGAATCAGTGAAAGAGAAGTAGAAATCATGAAAGGAATAGTGAAGGCACGTGAAGCTGTCAAAGACTGCTGCAGTAGTTGTACAAAGAAAAAGGTATTGTCAGGCATGAAGATCATCAAGAAGGTAAACAAAAAGTCTTGAAGAAGTTTGAAGACTTGGTTGCAACCACAAGAAAAGTAGAGAAAGAATGACCGTAGTTAATGACAAATGAACAACAAAGGAATTAGAGCATTCGTAAGAAGACAAGAGAATGACATTACGATTGAGAGTTGTTTGAAGCTATGAAAGAAAAGAATTTGAGGAAGTCCGCAGACTTCCTTAGAGACAAAGGAACATAATTTGAAAATTGTAAATGGGTATCTAACAAGGCTTTAGGCCGGGACCCATCTGTACTAGATCATGGCATGATTATTCAGAGTAATTAGTTTGTGGTAGAAATTAAGGGGAGTGTTGGAGAGTATTAATTTCACTTCAACTACTATTTACTAAAGAAGCTTCTCCTGGAACCTTCACGGCCGTAGCATTGAAGCTGGGGAAACTTCACTGCCGCACCCTCCAGTCTATTGTTCAACACATGTGCTTTGGAATATACATGAAGTCTAGATGGTTCTAAGACTTTCAAATAGAGGCAGTTGTAATCACTTGAAGTAGGCACAGATACAGTGCAGCAGCACACACTTGCGAAAAATATCTCCGGTCTCCTCTGTCCCAGAATTTCAACGTTTGGAAGTGACGAGGAGACTGCTCAACTTTGGAATTCTATGGTGACATCCCCAGAAGTGCCTACCTACACCCCTATTGACGACGCCGTTTCATCCATAGAACATTATCGCAAAAAGTGGCGGAAAGTGTTATGGGCTCAATTTATTATGGCTCATTGTTCAACGCCATGGTTGTTTCTCTCTCTTTTGGCCGGAATTTTACTTTTACTGCTAACATTTGTCCAAGTAGTTTGTCTATTTGAATCGTGCCAACTCAAATAGACACTTAGTCTGCTACTTAAATGTATTGACACAGCTTTGTGTTTTAAATATTACCTTTATTTTGTAATGAATTATATCGGTAGCTTATGGATTAATGAAGTTCAAGCGTATAATTTAAGTTATTCGTAGTTTTGAAACTTAAGTTTTTATTTGTCTTCTTGAATATCAAGAAAGTTTGATTCCATTATATTTTTTAAGTTTTTTTTAATTTATAAAATATTAATGTTATTATTGTATGTGTAAAATGTAAATGTTTAAATGAATGAAAGAAAAATAATATGAATTTTAGAGAGATTTGAGAAAATAAAATTTTCAAAATAAATATACAAGTAGAAAACTAATTTATGTAAGTAGAAATTCTAGTAATATAAAATTGTCTTATAATTAGATTAAAATTAGCATTTCCATTTACATTATAATAAGATTTGTTTTATTTCAAAAACATATAATAAATTATTTTGGTCGTAGCCATATCAAGTGGTTAAAAGCACTTGTAAATCTCAATTCTCAAACCCTTGCCACACTAACTCTAATAGTGAATACCCATAATAATAGATACCAATTATAATATGTTGGAGTTGATGATTGAATCGTACAATTTTTAGGGATCACTTGCAACTAAAATATTCTATCACAAAAGAGAAAAAAAAAAAAACTAGTTTGTTATGAAGTTTGAGAATCCAATTGATGCAAAAGGATTATGATTGCAATATACAATGAAACCCTTGTTATAAAGACAAAGATGAAACCTTAGACAAGGATATAATTAAATCGTGACGTGTTTTAATCCTTTGACTTGAGATAGAAAAGCACATGACCTATGTAATTTCTTATGCACCATGCATTTTGTTTCTAAGTTATATGTTAATCAAGATTCATTAAATTACTATGTAAATCTATGATGATCGAGAATATAATTTCCATGTTGTGTGCAACAATGTTGGACACAAGGCTTTATAATCATTTAAAATATGATAATGTCAAAGTGAGGGGATAAACATGGTTTATGAGAGACTTCAAGCTTGTCAATTACATTTTCACTCTTTGGGATCTCTTTGAGGAGACCTTTTGTGAGTATTGTAAAATATTTGTTTATGGTAGAGCATCTACAACTTGATAATTAATTTATTACTCTTTGTAAACTAATGTAGATTTCCTCTAAGATGTGTATACTTAGATTGTAAATGATTGTGTTATTATATGTGGATTGTGAATATTTAAAACTTATACTTAAAAACAATAATTTTAAAGTATGGGATTCATGGCTTATTAATTGATCCAAACAATGGGTTTAATCTCTAGTGCACTCCCTCATAAAAACCACTAGTTTTGTCTCCCAAGTGTTTACAATTGTGAAGCAATTTTCTTAGAGTCAAAATTTACACATTTGATTTATTTCTCACCCAAGATAGTTACAAAATTGGAGTAATAAGGTAATATATGCATCTTTGTATGGAAGGTTTGGTAATAGTTTTGAAAGTGAGAAGTTTAGAGTTCAAATTCATTAGTTAATTGATCAAAAAATTTGATAGAGCAGGTAAAAAGGGTGAAGTATTACATTTATTTCTTTGAATTTGATGAAATAAGGGTGGTGGTGGCATATTTTATGCGTAAAAAATATAGTTGAATTTAACATATATTTGGAGTAGGTTTGATAGGAACTTTAAAGTTGAAAGTTGTGCATTAATGTAAGAACACATTAGTGGTGGAAATCGAAATCCAAGGAGACTTTCCAATTGAGGGGGGAAATATGGAATAGGTGACCTAAACAAGAACCTAGAAGATGGTGCAAATGACCAACCCAAGCCAACCACCAATCCCTAGTAGTAACTCAAAATATGGCGGCAATGATAGATCAAAGCCAATTACAGATGTAGTTCTAGACTATTTTTTCTCACCACATGTTAGAACTAAGGGGGAAATTCTAGGAAAATTTTAGTGCATAACATAGTTTAATCTTGTATGTGAGATAGTAAATAATAAAATTAACATGTCAATATTAGTTTATTAAATAGGTGAAAGTATTTGATAATGTTAGTTTTGGGTTAGTAAGTGTTACATAAGTAGTTATAGGATAAATCCTCTATAAATGCAACTCATATTATTACATAATGTGTTGAAGATGATTGAATTTTTAATGTGTTTGATCCTTTGGATCTACCTTCATATGTAGTAATTTTTAGAAAATTGTGGTAGCATCCTAGTTGGGACCATGACCATAGTAGTGTCCATCAACAACAAGAAATTCAAGTTTAGAATCTAAATTGAACACCCACCATTTCAAGACATCTTGGCTATGTGGGAATGCTTCTAAGGCCCCAAGAGTACCCTTCTATTTAAGATAATTTATAAAAGGGAAGATAATTTTAAGTCTATTTACAACATATTTTGATTTCTTAGAGGGCAGGAAAATATTTTAGAGAGAATCCAATTGTTCACTAGAGGAGACAAGAAAAAGTAAAGGATAGAAAGATGAAGCCTTGTTTTTTGTAATTATCTTCTGAAGACATCAAGAAGGTAGTGAGGATATTGTCATTACCGTAAAACCTCATTTTCCTACACATTTGAGGTTTCCAAGATAAAATCTAACCTTTTGTGAATTGTTGCAATATTATTTTTTGTTTTTCATAGTATTTCCTTATCTAAAAGTAAAATTCTTTTTTATTAGCAAGTAATAAGTAATAATTTTTTGAATGATTATTTTGCAAGTACATGATAATTTGGAAAATCTACATTCCATCTAAGAGCATAGAAATTATAATGAAATAACTTGCACAATAGAAGAATATGATATGAAATATGCTACAAATTCTTGATAATAACTGAGAATAGCAAGCCACTTTGAGGGGAAAAACCTCCAAATATCTCCAATGAGAACACAATTTACAATATGATGATGAAATAAGACTCACAACCTCCTATATATACCTATTTATGCCTATTATATCACCAAAGTTGACTTAGATAACCTTATATAAGCCCTAGTCCAACCTAATAAACTAAATAACAATATAATATTGATAATAAGACTTAATTAGGAGTTAAGATCTAGCCACAAGTTGACTATTCATAACCCAATGTACTCTAATATTAAGGGCATAGCATGCCCCCCTCTTCAGATAAGCATTGTCCTTAATGCTAGGAAACTTTAGATGCTTTTGAATGAACTCCTTGTCCTCCCATGTGGCATCTTCAATTGGTAAATTCTTCCATTGGATGAGATACTAAGTGAGTGCTCTGGTCCCTAGCATCCTTGTGTGTTTCTGAAGAATACATTTTGGTTCCAATATGATTATTCCTTCTTCATCAAGCTCTGGTAATATTGTTTGTGTAGGGATATTATTCCCAATCACCTTCTTCAAAAAAGAAACATAAAAAACTATATGTATCCTTTTTGTTGATGGCAATTCAAGCTTTTAGGCAACACTACCTATCTTCTGCATGATTTGATATGGGCCATAATATTTTGGAGACAACTTTTTATTCTTTGATTGTTGATTAAGTGGAATTTGCTTGTAAGGTTGCAATCTCAAGAAAACCCAATCCCGAACATCAACACTTCTTTCACTATGATGTTGGTCTGCTTGCTACTTCATTCGATTGTATGCCATGGATAGATTCTCTTTAAGTCTTGAAAGTACTTGTAGTTGATGAATCATGTGGTCCTCCATAAAGTGAACTCTTGGTGACACCTTCAATGACAATGAGATGGAAGGATGATGATATCCATACAATGCCATAAATGGAGAAATTTTTGATGAACTATGGAAGGAAGTGTTATACCACCATTTTGCTAGTGGTAGCCAATCTACCCATTGAGATTGTTTATCTAAAGTGAAACAATGTAAATATTCTTCCAAACACTTATTAACAACCTCTGTTTTCCCATCAGATTGTGGATGGTATGAAGAAATGTGAGCCAATTGAGTACCTAAACATTTGAATAAATCTATCCAAAAGTTACTAGTAAAGCTAGGATCACGATCACTAACAATAACCTCAGGTATACCATGTAGCTTTAATATTATCCAAAAATTCCTTTGCCACCGTACTTGTTGTAAAAGGATGTACTAATGCAATAAAATGTGCATATTTAGTGAGGAAATCCACTACTGCCATGATGACATTCTTACCAATAGATCTTGGAAGCCTTGTAATGAAGTCCATGGAGACCTCTTCCCAACATTGGCTAGGAATAACTAAGGGTTGCAAGAGACTAGGTGCCTTAATTGTCTCCCCTTTATTTTGTTGACAAACCAAACATTCTGCCATAAATTTTTGAACATCCTCTTTTAGCCCTTCCCAAAAGAAGTATTTCTTGATATGTCTTAAAAAATCCTAAATGACCACCCACTGGAGAATTATGTAGCTCTCTGAGAATCTTTTGTTTGAGAGAGGAATTCTTGCAAAGATACAATTGCTCTTTATACCACAAGGTATGCTCTTTTTACCAAAAGGTATCTCCCTTCCAACAAAATTTATCTAAACTACTAGGATCATTCTATGATTGTTGAATGAGATTACTAGTAGCCGCATCATTTTTCCATTCTTCTTTGGTTTCTTCTACCCAATCTTCTTGTAATATTGAAAGGGCACACAATAAAGCTTCATCCTTCTCATCCTTCCTTAATAGTGCATCTTCCACAACATTTCCATTCCCTTTCTTATATACAATCTTAAAATCATATCCCAACATCTTAGTAACCCAATTTTTTTGTTCTTCAGAAGATCATCTTTGTTTCAAAAAATATTTTAGACTATCATGATCTATCTTAACCTTGAAGTGTCTACCCATTATATAAGGCCTCCATTATTTTACTGCATGAATCATAGCTAGTATTTCCTTCTCATAAATAGGTTTGAGTTGATTCTTACCCTTTAATTGACGTCTCTTAAAAGCAATGGGACGATCCTCCCGCATGAGAATTGCACCTATACCATTTCTTGAAGCATCACAAATTCCACAATAAAATCCTTTGTGAAATTGGGAGTGGCTTGAGCACTAAAGTTGTGCACATATTCTCCTTTAACATTTCAAATGTTGAATTAGCAAATT
>VDFB02362177.1:0-10548 GCA_007258455.2 Sequoia sempervirens
GAGAAACGACCCTTCAAAGATCGTTGTCTTTTAGCACTTTGGACTCTTAAGGGAAATTGTTGGTTCAATGTAGCTCAGAGTGATTTGATGTATTTGGGTGCAAAAGAGGACCATATGTAGTGTAAATGTACCCATCTGGATGTGTTGGAATAGATTGTTTGGTCGTACGAGTTGTAGAACGAAAGTTGCACCACTTTGCAACTTTACATTGCTTGCATTTGACAAGTTTTTCCTCAACTGGAAATTCATCACCACAGGAAAATGCCTCCGAGATAGCTAAAAATGAGAGAGGTTATTGTAGAGCGGCCCAACACAATCTCATAGCCTTAGACAAAAATTTGTAGGCATCACAGTTTTTGCGTAACAACCCGCTAAAGATTGCTACTCTTTTGCACTTTAAACTCTTAAGAGATTTCGCCAGTTGAACGTAGCTTGGACTTCTTCCGCCTATTTGGGTAAGAAAGGGTACCATACCTAACCTAAATGTACCCATTCAGATGTGCTAGAACATTTAGTTTGGTCGTATGAGTTGCAGAACAAAAGTTGCAAAAAACACTTTCATGCTACCAATGGTCTAATTACTATAACTTATTCAAATCTCCATAGAATTTCACCAAACCAAAGGAATTTGAAAGCTAACTCAATTATCTAACAATAACACACATGTGAAAATCATAATAAGGTCGTATAGACCATACAAAAGCAAAAGAACACCACATGACATTGGAAAAACACAAAAATCTTCTTCCTCAAATATGCAAGTTCTTATTTTCAACTTCTCCAACCCTGAGGTCATGTTTACAAGATTTATTTATACCATTAGAAGTATTTTTCAGCCTCCAACTGAACTCCAAATAACTTTTAACAACCTTTCAAAAAATTGTCATTACAATTGAAAAGTTGTCATTGACAACATTGACAACATTTGACAATTTTTTACATCTTTTACCCAAACGACCCACAAACTTCCAAAATTACTCCAAATTATCACTAATGGTATAAAATGACCTTATTAACATGAAACAACACAAAAAAATACAAAACTAAAACTTTGACTCTTGGAGACATGATAGGCCTATGGGTGCTCCTGCACTAGAACATGATAATTATCATTAGTCTACTTTCGAAGAAATGCTACATGAAACAAAACATGAATTTGTGAGAGAGAAGGAGAAGAAAATATTAATATTCTCTAGTGGAATATAAAGGATATATGATATTTTTTTAATTTCAATATGTTTAATGATAATCCAATATGAAATATGTAGTGTGAGACAATAACATTTGTGTATTTAAACTTTAAAGTTAAAATGTTAAACTTTACCATTCTTCTTGTCTTCAAAGTTGTTTAAACTATATAATATAACCATAATATAACTAAGCAATATATGATATAATTTAACCATTATTCATTAGTTTTGATTGTGAATTGTATAATATAATCATTATTTTTTATGCTATTGTACATTGATATTTAACCATTGCTCAAGATTAAATTTTTGAAGAGTTTAAATATGCACATGACGAACAAATTATTTCAGTTCTCAACTTCTATATATCAAATTATCCAATAATCAATTGTATGCCTATATACAAAAATGGCATCAACTCTAACTCAAACAAACAAAGTTTTGATAAAATGGCATACATGCCATCTTGATATCTATTCAAAATATGCCAAAATGTCTATCTCATCCTAAACTACTGTGGATCATCAAAACAAAGCCTCTTTGAAGCACTCTTCGGCTCTGAAGGTACCTGCACAAGAAAAATTCAAACCACAATTGAGATTAGTTATACTATATAATTTAAAATTGAATAATTAACATCAAAATCAATATACATTGAATTATAATTGAACTCTAAAATTAAAATCTTGATTACCTCATGTCTACGTCTCTTCAAATGGTCAGGAGTCCAAGAATATGCCCCTCTCAAAGAACCAATCAAAATAAATTTTGCAATGTCAATCTATATACGCGAACAAAAACATAAAATTGATACAAGTTAGCATACAATTGTCGGTAATTGAAAAATATTTACCAAACACAAAATAAAATAAACACATACCTCTTTAGACATCTCTTTTTCTTTATCTCTTTGAGGTGTTTCAACACCTACTCCTTGAGGTGTTCCAACACCTATCCTTTAGGAGTTGTGACACTTGTCAATAAGGATGTGTAGCTCATAACTACCTGTACATAAAAATGACAATTATATGAAACTACCAATCTATTTCAATGTATGTATAATCACTATAAGATCTTTAAAATATTAATTCAATCGAATTTGAGTTCAATTCTGGCCTTCCTATCTACTACCAGTCTCCATATTCCATTGGGCATTAAAATCTCAACATAATCTAGGGTGTTTCCTACAAGAGGAAAATAAGATAAACATATAAGTTAATATATAATTCCCCATTAATTACAATCTCAAATGAAAATAAAGTATATAATAAAAAAGTGTAAACAAGTGAGTGCAAAAATATATACTATGTGCATGTCGAGGCCAAATCAAATGACCCTAAGGGTGTTATTAGTCACCTGTGTGAGCTCCTCCTTAGATATCAATTGTTAAATAGACCATGTGTATATAAATATTGAAAATTTGATAATTATCTCTTTATTAATTATCTACTTAAAAAACAAAATGCAAGTTAAGGAAAATAAGCAACTAAATCTCTACCCCGCTTAATCATTCCAATGTCCCCCTCTCTCAGCAATACTGGAAAGAGGACTCTCGAGGGCGTGCTCCAACTCCTCATGCGTATAATCTCCATATCATCCACGCCATGGAGATCAAATCAGAAGTGTCGGCGGGATGCCCAATATGCTGCAGATCCAAGCATATCTAGTGGCACATAGTGCAAGTATGTGGAACAAAGATATCTGGACCTAAGGAGGATGATGCAAAAGCACTTGATCCATTGCCAACATCACCAACATGTGGATGAGCTACTATAGTAGTAAAGGAAACCAAAAGATCACTCAAAGATTGAATAGCCTAAATAGTCTATGTGGCTGCATCCTCGATAATATCTAGATGATGTACTAGAGGTGGTTGAGGAAGGGGAGGAGGGGGAACATATGGGCCCTGGATTACTCTAACTTCCCCTTGTCTATCCTAGGGCATACCTCCATTGATGCCCTAGAAGGGTTTAATGCCAAAGTAATTGACATGATGACCCAACACAAACTTAGAGTATAATTTTTTAATAAAATAAAATGGTACACCTCAATATTGTTGTTGGGTGGTTTATCAAAAACCATCCACCAACGATCCCAAAATTTGTCTACAATGTCCTTATTCTTGCACCATTTTATAGAAAGTTTTGGTTTATTAACATTAACTTGCAGACCAGTGTGGGGGTTAACAAATAAAGAGGTTATATGGGCTTTTGTTATTTTGAGATATTTAACCTCTTTGTAAGACAATCCATCGGAGTAATATTGCCTCATGGTTTCTAGCCACAAAAGAATGGAATTATGTTGGGTGGAAAGGGTTTCTATATTTTTAATTATTTCTTTCAATGTGTTTGTCATCTGGGATAATCGAGGGATTGTCTTATAAACATCACAAATGCCCCTCAATTGCTCCAATTTTTCACCAATTAGTTGTTCAATTGATGGGCACATAGGTGGTGGAGAGTTTGGCATTTGTGTGTTTTGATTCTTAGCCATAATACCTGATTGAAGTTGAAAACTAATTAATCTAATTGAAATTACACAATATAAATAAAATTATTGTAAAAAACCATAGTTTTTTTTATAAAAAAATCCATAAAAAACTAGTTAAAATTACACAAAACTAATACAAAAGTCGATTAAAACAAAAAAAAACCAAAAACTTACCTTATAAATTAGATATTAGGAAAAATTGGATATCGAATACGCCCCCTTACCAACGTTGTCTCAGACACTGTGGCTACCAGGGTTTAAGATGATTTATGGCGACCACTTTTTGGGTATATATTACCCAATGCAAATCGGTCTGATAAAATCAAATATTTGATATGTATTACTTTGGGTTGGGCATTGCTATGGAGCAATGTATTGACACCCAACCAAAAAAAAAAGGTCAACTAGGGTTTTTTGTGTTTTTGGGTGAATGCAAAATGCTACTTTTTTCATATCACCACTTTTTTACCCATCATGATCCTACACATACCCTAGGTTTTATCATAAATTTTACTTCCCTGAGGATGTCATCCAAAATATTTTTAACTATAGAGTACAAGAAGATAGAAAAATAAAATGGTTATCCTTTAACAAATTGGAGAAGGCAAGGCAAGAGAAAGAACCCAATCGTAAGGCCCTCCCTAATATAAAGGATGAAATTTTAAGGGTGGAGATAATGTTGTTAAATTTTGACAAAGTGGTGGGGTAGCTAAAGGAGGAAAGAGTTGTATAAGATAAGGGAAAATCCACCATGGCGGAAGAATAAGCAACACCTCAAGCCTTAAAGAAATTGCATGTGTTTGCAAGAAGAGCACAATATAGAAACAACAAACCATTTCCACCCCTACTCAGTCAGAGGGGTCAAGGGCATCCTCACCTATGTCAAAACTGCCACCAATGTGACCCCCAAGGTCAACTACACCCCAGGTCATTGAATTGGATTCTCCCATTAGAGAATCACCACAAATAAGCCACCTTCACCAAAGAGAAGAAGGATTGAATCAACTGGTCTTGTAGACTATGATATCGATTTTGAGGATGAGATGAGGTAGGGTATTGTTGTGCAATTTTTGCACACACGCCCCACTGAAAGCAGGGACCCTCTTCTATTTCTTTTTTTTCTCCTTTTTTTTCCTAGGGTCTTGACTTCAACCCCTTAAGGGATAAGTCTCTTATTCTTTGTCTTGTTTCACCCTTGTACTTAATGATCAATTTTCAGTTGTGATTTTATATTGCAACACTATGATGTGGGTCTAGCTCTTGGAGGATTGACCTTTGGCTTGAAATTTTAGTTTGACGAAAAAATTGTCTAAGTAAAGGGACAGTTCGATTAATCCAAGGTAGCTCAAATTACCCAAGCCTTAGTCCGGTTGGGGAATCTGAGCTAGCTCAAATTACCCAGGTCTGAGGTCCTTTTGCATACCCGATCTTTTAAACATCCTTTCAAGCATTTATTGCAAGCGCCAAAGGAAGATATAAGTGTAGTTTATGATGCTTGTCGATTCATTTTTCTCATTGCACGTTCGAGCTAGAGAGTGGGATTGTGGCCATCTTGTGATTTGCTAAACTCTAAAGGTGAGGGTGATCTTTCTTGCGAGATTGGTGCTAAATTTTAGGCTTTCATCGAATTCCTCTTTTGGGTACGCCATTTCAAGGTAGGCTTTTCTATTTGTGCCTTCAACTGAGATTACTTTGCATTGATTTTCCTAGCTTTGAGTTTGATAAACTTGTTACCAGGTTGGTCTTATCTTGTATTTGAATTTTGGAGGTATAGGTAAAGATGTTTTTTAAGTGTCATTTGGGTTTCTCATTTATTTGGGTGTGTTTTCTGGGGATTGTAATGATTGGTTTT
Organism: Sequoia sempervirens; assembly: GCA_007258455.2. Lineage (NCBI taxonomy): Eukaryota > Viridiplantae > Streptophyta > Pinopsida > Cupressales > Cupressaceae > Sequoia > Sequoia sempervirens. The sequence goes on from VDFB02362177.1 coordinate 5,533, forward strand.
TATTGGACTAACATGGAAAACTAGGGCTTATGAAATCTTTAAGGTATTCCTTCTTTGCTGCATTTTTGTGATTGATCATGAGGTCAAAGGGTGTCACCTTGTTTAGGAACCCTAATTACTTGAAACCCTAGCTAAGGATTATGAATTCGGTCAGTGAGGTAGAAGATGTTGGGGAATTGTGTGTAAACAATTTTATTTGAGTTGTCTTGGGGATTCGGTGTCGATTCAACTAATGAAATGATCATAATTTACCTTCGTATCATTCCGCAAATTTGACACTTAGTAAATTTTTGCACTTGAGCTAAACTCAAAAATTCTGAGGTAGCTCAGATCTTTCAAGCTCTAATCCGCTCGGAGAATCTGAGTCCCCCTTGGATTATCCAAATCTGATGTGTGAACCTGAAGGTGAAACTTAGCGAATTTTGATTTCAAACCTTCCCCTCGTTCGGTAATTCTGAGCTATCTTGGATTACCTGAACGTTAGTTCACCCGGGTAATCCGAGGTCCCCTGAAATACCTGAGCTTTATGAATTTTGGACTCCCAGTGCATGAGATGAGTTAGCATTTGAGTGGAAACAACATTTGGAGTGTTCTTAAAATGATTAATGCCTGTTTATGATAAATTTCATCAATTGAAAGGTCCAACAAAATGCAAGTAAAACGTATGCAATATGTTGAGTCTGGGGAATCCAATCTTGCTTGGATTGCCTGAGCTCTAATCCGACCGGGGAATTTGAGCTAGCTCGGATTACTCGACCTCTTTTCATCTTTCTTTAAAATCTCAATAGTGATGAATAATATGTTTACACGTGGGATTGTATGATGATTTCATGAGATGGTGATTAATTTGAAGGTATTTTATATGCATGTATAATGTGGTAATGAGATATTTCAAAATGAATTTCTTTCCTTGTGTTTCCATTAGAGTTTAAATTATTATCATTTTTATTTGATGGCATTATTATTGCACATATTGGTGCTTCATGGAATTGACATAATATGTTATATTATTGTTTGTCATTTTGGTGATCTTGGCTTTTCTCTAACAGATGCAGGCTGAGCTGAGTCTTGACAAGACTACCAAGATAAAGGCTACTTTAGTGCATGAGGAGGTTAAGAAAATATTGGAAAGGATGAATTATGAATTCAAATGCATATGGCTAGAATCCAAGATTGCTTCTGCTTGGTCAAAGATTGCAAACACAAATATGGGACATATAGATTATGATGAATTTTAGCACAGGATGTTTGGAAATGCACCAACTCAATTGGAACAGAGTGTTACTCACACTGGTTTGGCTCAAGCGGCAGGATTCCCATCAACACAACTCTATACAAAGCTGGTCTTGGAATGTGAAAAACACTATGAATCTAGGACAAGGATTATAATTGGCCCACAAGGGAGAGTCATGAAAAATATTAATAAAGAGTCCATTGTAGAGGTGTTCAATATCACCTCTCATCACAAGCTCATTGAGGAAATCAACATTGGGGAAGCAATTAAGTTCTATGATGAAGACCCCAACAGGGCTTTGGAAATCATGAAAAATTCTTGGATATTGAAGCCCAAGCTCCATTACTCCAAGCTACCTAAACAACTACATAGGAGTGATTTTAAGTTGGAGTATCATGAAATCATAAATCTGTTGGGTAGGGTCATGGGAGTAGAAGAAGCTCACATCTTTTAGACTTGGATGTTCTACCCCATCACACAGATTGTGGCCAACAACCATTATCATTGGGCTAGAATCATAAGCAACAATTTGGATGCCCAATTGAGAAGTGTGCAGGAGACCAAAAAATTCACCATGACTTCATATCTTGTTTACATGATGACACATAAGATAAAGTATAAGGGTCTCAGTTGCAAAGGGAATATTGGGAAGGATAGGATATGGGATATTTACCCACAGTTACAACATAAAACATCCAACTATAGAAGATCCAATGATGCCTTTTTCATGTACATTCCTAGATTGTTACGGGATGCTCTTCATGTTAGGGTTTATGCTGATGCCATGGACTTGATCAAGCAACATGGTAAATGGTTCATCTAGTTTCAAATGTTTACATACATCTAGATACAAGGATCTCCATTTTTTCCACTTAGACTACCAAGGTATCCAACCAATAAACTTCTAATGCTAGAATTGATAAGGAAAATGGTAGGCTTTGAGGAGATCCTACAACAAGACTTAAAGAAGAAAGGGTTGGGAGAAGAATTCCCATTGAGAATGGGAAATTTAGAGGCATTCCCTTCTATTTAGAGTGCTCAATATTCAAAGAAGAAAATGGAAAAATTTGAGTTGTATTCTAATACCAAAAAGAATAAGTTTGATCCATATGGAAAGGCCATGAAGCAGGAAACCAGAGCATTCAGGCATAAGGATCATATTGAAGATTATTGGGACAATTGTAGAGATGAATTTGATGCAATTAGAAGGAGGTTTTCCATATTTCCTCTTAAATTGATAAGGTTATATAAGATGGCAGAGGTTCTTCTTGATCAAGTGCAAGATGATGAGGTGAATTTGGTTCAACATCATGACTATGAGCCCTATAGAAACAAACCATTGCCTCCAATCAACTGGTCAAAAAAGGAGATTACTGATTTGGATCAAGTTACTGGGCTGGTAAAGAAATACTCCAGTCTATGGGTAAATAATAAGGTGTTGGAGCTCAAAGCTAAGGGCACCAAATTCACATATAACTTGATGGGAGACTTGGAGTCTCAATCTAAGGAAGAAACTGAAGCTGATAAAGGTGATGATACTATTGAACCTCAAGAAGAGGATGTTTAAGAGGAAGGAGGACATGTGCCAATCAAGAGGAGGAACAAGAGTCAGAAACAAGTGAATCAAGGAGAGAATCAATCTCCTAAAACTAAGAAGGATCTTCAGGTTAGCACTACTGTGGAAGAGGGTGAAACTCCACAACCTATGGGAAAGAGGAGAATAATCATAGAAAGATAGAAGGATGCTAAGGAAATGAAAGGAAATTATGATATAGATGCTCCTTCTTCAACAAAGGTTGTTGATGTGGAAATTTCAAGGGAAAATCCCCAAGTATATGTTAGAAGAAAATCCCCCAAACATAAGGTCTCTCTAGGGTAAAAGTTGTAGAAGAAGAGGTGCAAAATGAAGAGGCACCTACTGATGATATGGAGAAGAGAGCAGCTACAAGAAATAATTCCCCTTCTCTTTCTCCTCATAATGCACAAATTCCAAAAGAAGCTTCCCACGAGGAAGGAAATATATCAAATGATCCAGAGCATCTTGAAGCTGAAGATGAGGAGATTTCTACTCTTGAAAGTGGAGAATGGAGGAAATTTGTGTAGGAAATGAAACAATCTACTTCCAGAGTAGAAAGTAAGAATATGTAGTCTAAATTTGTTTAGGGAAAAACATCTAAGTCTCCAGAGAAGGTAATTATTGATGAACCAGATGATCATTCTAATGCAGAGAAAAATAGGGAATAACCTGTTGACAGTCCTCACCAAGATAAAGATGAATAAGAGGATCAACCAGAGACAAAAAAGAATGTTGAAGAAAATGTGGTTGATAGTCTAAATAAGGAGGTGGAATCTGAGCAATTTAAAACTCTTGAATGGTTGGAGAAAAGGCTTGGTAAGAAGCCAATAATTTTCCAAGAAGAAGCTCCAAGTTGGGATAAATTTCTTGAACAATGGGGGCAGCCTAAACAAAGGAAAAGAGAAAGGACAGTTTCTAAAATTTCAAGAGATGAATTCAACAACAAGGTTATCCATGTGGCAGTTCCTGCAACTGATGAGTTTAAAGATGAGGCTAGGACCTCTAGTTATAAGGTTCAAACCATTAATTTGGGACCAACTAGCAAGGAAAAAGAAAAGGAAGAATTCCAAGAATCTTCTCATGCTATTCTGAGGAGATTAGACAGAGAAATTGAGGAAAAATAAAAGCTACAAAAGCAGCTAAATGATGTTTAAAAATATGTTCAACATTTGGTGAAGCCTCTACAAACTGTTGGGAGTGAAAGTATTATTCTAGAGGGATTGTTACCAAAAGAGGCAGTTTCAGAAATTGAGAGGTTATAATCCTCTGTTCAAAACACTCATGGGTGGTTACAAAATGTTAGTAATCGAGGAGATTAAGTAATTGAAAAAATTCTTAAAGTTCACCCCAATGCTTCTGATTTTCTAGAGCATATTTCATAGGTTGTTGCAGATTGCAAAAAGATTGATGAGTTAACTATCAAGGAGTTGTAGAAAATTATGCAGGTACCTAAAGATGAATTGGCCAAGTTGGATATATTTTCTCATGATGAAATTGGAAAGGTGATGGAATGGATTGAAGTTTGGAATTATATAAAAGAACTCCTTTCCAAGGTTTTGAAGAAAATAATGAAGATACAAGGGAAGGTGAAAGAAAGATATGATGGTTGCATCAGTTTGAATCAATTACAGGGAAAAGCCAGCCGGCTTAGAACACAAATTTTGTACCAATCATGTGACAATGTGGTTGGAGGGCGAACTTGAATTTTTTCAATGAAGGAAATATTTTGGAAGAGTCTAGGCCAACCTAGATGATGTTTTAGCATTTAATGTAATTTTATTTTATTCAAAAAACTCTCTAGGCTGACCTGTCTGGCCAATCTTAGCATGTAAACGCTAATTCTAGGCTGACCTATTATCATTTTCTATAAATTGAGGCTCCAAATTCATTTGTAAGGGTTAGAATCAGTTAGGAAAAGTTGTAAGAGCTAGAATTGAGATAGGAGTTAGCATTTTTTGAGAGAAAGTGTTGATAAATTGAGAATACATGATTTGTTGCAAACTTGGGTGATTCAATATAAGTAAAGACATTGTTCTTTGGTGCTCTTTCTTGTGTTGCTTCACTTTGCATGGTTCTTGTTGTTCCAGATCTTTAAGATTGCTTTGAGATTATTAGTTGCATGTTAGATTTTAGAATTAAATGTGATGCAATGGTGTTTATGGTTTAATATTTGAAGTGTTTGAGCAATCCTCGGTCCATACTTTTA
>VDFB02362178.1:0-23751 GCA_007258455.2 Sequoia sempervirens
ATCCATTGTTGCCGCTGCAGGGCCGTCCTTTTCAAGTACAAGGCCGTACTTTTCACATTGGGAAAAGCGCCACTCTTTTGGGCATTATGACTTCACAATCAGGGGTGCATATTCTTCTGGATCCATTTGCAAACATCAGACGGAAGGAGAAGCTGATTTCTGGGATGGCCGTACCATTTCATGGACATCTCAGTTTGCTGCAATAATCAGGTTTTTCACATAAATGTTGTTGCTTTATAGCTTGCATGTTATCAGATCTCTGATGTAATAAGCCTAGAAGATCAATAAACATTTTGGCGTCAATAGATCAAGTAGTTTCCATCATTTCCAGATTTGTAATATTTTATTTAATTTTTAAAAGCAATTTCTTTCAAAATCGCATTCTTTATCTGCATGCAAAAACACAAAAAAAATCAAAAACAAACAAAAACAATTCAGTTTCCGGAACAGTGAGAACAGGGGTTTCTACATTTTTGATTCACTATCAGTAGTTAGAGAGATAATTATCTATATGAGATCATCTATTACTCTTGTGCTTTGAAGCTATTGAGATTCATATGGAATTTGCAGCTTTATTCCTTATTTGTTAGACTGTAAACAGTAGTACTGTTCCAGTCCTAATTGCTGCAATTAATTCTTCTTTCTTCTCACATTAAGTACCCCTGGATGGTCTACCGCCAGTGTGGGTAATTGTTTGTATCTCTCTTTGTACCCACTTTCAAAGTGGTGAATCCCCACTTTCAAGTGGATGCCCACCGTAGCGGATGAATTAGTTTGTTGTAGCTTCATGGCTGGTTATCCGCCTATTAGTTTCCAGTTTTCAATTAATCACTCCGTCATATGTTAGCACCTCGCCCTCAGTGGGATCTTGTGTGCACATTCTTGACGTTGAGTTTGCTTCAATTCAAGTTGTTGTTTGTAATTACTCCGCCATATGACAACACCTCTCCTTCCTTGGGATTGAGTGTGCATTCTTGGCGTTGAGATCTTTTCAATTTGGATTTCAATTTGGAGCTAATGCTAATCAAGTTGGCTAGTGCTGGTTTATATTGTGTAAATCTTCCGAAAAAATTGGTTAGCATATTTCATAGTACTAACTCCCCATGCAACGGAATAGCTCAAGAAAACGCAACTCTTAGTCAAAAACTTGCAAAATTGAAATAGAGGCTTTATTCCAGATTTATTGCCTGGAAAAACCCAAACCCTACCCAATTCACAGGCAATTCCAATCAATACACGATTCGGGTGCGACTTGTACCCGAAAACAGAGTTATATTCTAACGATTTGGTAACTTAGCTTTCTAGATAATGTTGAACATGGAATTAGATTGATTTGATGGGATACTAGAGGTTGTTTTGTCTGCAAGTCTTAATACCCTTCAAATAATTTGCAATTGCTCATGCAATGATTCTTTGTCTATAGTTCTTTTGTTTGTCAATTGCTTTATTTACAAAGAGGAGATTGTGTTCTCTTTTTTTTTGCGCACCCTCTTAACTTAACAAATTGTAAGCAAAATCTTTCCAGTCTTTTCCTACTTTTATGGGAAGAAGCTTGCATTGCTTCTTGTCATTCTCAAAAAAACAAGTTTTGATTTTCCTATCATGTAGCGTGCCTCAATCATATTTGCAAGGTCTACCTAATAATATGTGACATGCAGGCATGGAAAAACATTACATCAAACTTCATCTGCATATGAACCCAAATTGAAAGCAACTAAAATTAAGAGAGAAATATAAATTGCATTACCTACCCAATTTATGATTTTGTAAGGTCCCCAATTGGGAACCTCAAAAAATATGCAATGTTACAATATTTTTAGATTATGAAAACTGAAAATGAGTAATAAAAATATAAAACTAAATCCTACGCTAATGCTGATCAGCAATAATAAATTTTAGGATTAATTACAAACCCTCATACATTGCAGATCCAGCAAACTATGTAATGTCCCTAGCTGATTTTTTTTTAAGCTTTTGCAAATGCTAGTATGAAATGCAAACCCTTGCACTTTCTGATCACCAATTCTGAATGTGGGCAAGGTGAGAGCATACATTGGTTGGGACACTAACTAACTGGTGGCAAGCTGCACAGTTCTACAGTGCATGCAATATAAATATTTAAATAATTAATCATCTCTTAGTGACAATCCAGACTTACATTCTAAAGTAATCTGGTGATGAACCGCATAGATGTTTACAATATAAATGATAAAACAATGAAATACTCTTTTATTTACAATTCCAAGAATTGTAACAAATAGTTGTTCAACAATCTAGAAAAAGACTTGGAAAACAAACTGCATAAAATGTAAAATACCCACAGTAAAAGTTCATATATTTGAGAGTGCAAATGAAGGATGAATCAATGCAGCAAACTGGAACCAATGCTGAATTGTAATAGCCAATACCCAACAGATATTGCACTAAGCTAAGTTGTCGGTTCTGGTACGGGATCGGGCACGGGTACAGGATACAGGTACGCCGGTACTGTGATTTTTTTTTCCTGAAATACTGTACGTTTGGGTACGGCTGTATATATATATATATATATGCAAAAAAATTAAAAATATACAAAAGATTAATGCCCTCTACGACAAGAAGACCAGAAATACAATCCATTGAAATTACTAACCACTCCTATTGAGAAACCTGCAATGGCTACATTACAAAATTCTTTTAAATTCTTAGACAAGTATTGCATTCAGAGACTTTATTTTGTATATCTTTTCTCATACCTTTCCAATGAAATGATTGGCAAACACTCATCATCTTTGACATACTCTACTTGAATATATTTGATACAACATGGGGCAATAATCAGAATTGTACAGGCTAACCCTTTCTCATATCTATGAGATAACCCAATATTATCTGTGCTCTTTCTATACAAAATTTCAGAATCAAATGTTCACATTTTCTTCTATTTTTGTTGTTTGATTGACAATTATTTTTTAGTTCAAGGAGATATTCAATACTGTCATTAACAGTTTTGACTAGGAATTTGCTTCCAAATAAATATTGTATCTATTTTGCAAGAAGATGTATAACAGATCACAAGCTAAAACAGATCACAAACGTATATATATATATTTTTAAATCAGTATTGATTTGAAACATATAACCCTGGGAACGCCATGGGAGTGCCTGGGAGCGCCCAAGAAGGACCCACAGAGAACCCGGGGCTGCCTGGGCACTCCCAGGGCGCTCCCGTACCCAAAAGCTCCCGGAGCGGGCACGGGGTCCTTTTTTGAAGAACCCGGTAACATGGGCACTAAGATTGCAGCTACTGATTATGGAAAGTTAATTATCACAAGATACTGTAAATCAGTTATCCAATTTACCATTTCTATAGGGTACAGCTGTAACATTTATTATTGATTTTCAAGCCTTATTTCTCAAAAAATATTTATAAAAATTCAATACACACATCTGAATATGATGACAACAAAAATGATTAATTAATTATGAATCATACCAATAGCATGTGTTCCAACCTCCCTCACAAGAATAATAAACGCATCTTTTAAAATACTTCACAACCTCCTTGTAAGTTGCGGCAGAATATAAACTTGCACCAGCAATAATCAGCATAATATATACAGTATCCAAAGTTTAAGCGAGATATTGGTTAGCCTGAAACAAGGAATAAACTCAAGATTGGCTGTGTCAGATTTTTGTCAGAGCTTATCTCCTTAGTCAATAGGTATTTAGATGACATGGATTTTAAGGCTATGCTAGAATGGTATGGTGGTTTATTATTGTTGCGGCTAGCTTAAACCTTCAATACTTTCCTTCAAATATGCATCGCAGCCTTCTATAGGCAGGACCCCACACTACTAATCATTTTTTTGTAAAGATTTTTTATTTTCTCCTCACAACAATAAAGTATGCCAATTTCCCTGCTTCAATAGAAATAAAGGGGATGGTTGCAGCGAGATATCATAAACAGATAGGATGGAAATGTCCAATATTAACACCATAATTATCTCTAAAAATACAATGAAATATAATATTTTGGAAATCACTTGGCAAACTTGAACATGACTCCATATTGAAACTTTAGAAAATCTTTGATCTTTGATAGAACTCCTCAAATCTTCAATACACTCCCAAAACAATCGTTTCACACCAGTGCAATCTTTGAATGTAATTGCATCTATTGGATAAGAGGGTTTTCATTTCCAAATCCAATCTAGAAACCAAGAGGGTTTGTAATGTCCCCTCTCGAATTGTAGTTGAATTTATATCATTTTAATAAAGCTAATGTTATAAGTTAATTTTAATATTTAGCTTAGCGTTATTTAAAATAATATTAAAAGTGGAGTTATAAGGTTTTTTCAAAAAAGAGTAATATTTTAATGTTGGGAATTAAAAAGTGACTTCAGTTTTAAATAAAAAAGATTAAGAAAAAAAGAGAATTTCAAGATTCAGATGCGAGTTACGGTTGGGAAAGAGAAAAGCAAGTTTTGGAGTACATTTTTGGTTATGCATGAAATTTTCCGAAGTGTTTTGCTGCAGTTTTGTACAGAACTTTGTGAGGATATTAACCTTAGTGAAGAATATCACCTCTGAGACTGAAAGATGTTTCTTTGGTGATTGTTGACAGTCACATTCTGGGGCTGTACATGGAACTTATCTGGAGATTTAGAAGCTAATGTTTATTATTTTCAGAGTTTACTTGGTTTATTTATTGGGAAATACATTTTGAGTGTGATGAGCCCTGCTGGCTCTCAGCTCAAAACCCCCAAATTCTTAAGTCTTTAATTGTTTTTTTTTAGTTTTTTAAAGAAATCTTATTAGACAGAAGAGAAGGGGTGCAGCATATTTTTGCTCATAAAAGATGATTTTGATCTCATTTCTTCAGAATGAAAGTACAGAATATAATATTAAACACCAACAGATAGATTAAGAATGATAAACATACCAATCAGGCTCCAGATTATTTAAATAAGAAACTGGCCAGGTCTACAGCTGGAAATGGTGAAAACAGGCATAAATGCACGCCACAACTCCAGACAAGGTTTCTCCAGCTCAGAAATTGGTCACAAAGCACTGAAATAGCTAGCCGCCCATGATGGATGCCAAAACCCTCTCAAAAAGAAGGCGTTTTCCTTAACTGCTTCACACGCCTTTCTCAAGGCACAAAAACCAAGGTAGGCCGTACGGCCATGAACAAGAAGGAAATGAATCTCTGAAGAAGAATTCCAGAAGCAAGAAGTACGCCACCAAGAACCCCTCAGTTATTACCAAACACAAATAACTGCATAAATAAAGCTCTGTCTGAAATCTGTAGAACTTCTGTGTGAAGCCCTCAACCGTACGGATTCAGCTGATCTCTCACAGCCTCAAACGTACTCAACACTGAAGAGTTTCCGTTCTCCAATGGACACAATGATCAAACCCTGCTCTCAGGAGAATGCTCAGAGAAAAGATGCACAAGGCAATTCGAAATAATCAAAAGGTGAGTTTCTATTGCCAAAAATGCCTCTTAAAGCAAAAGCACGCATTTCCATAATGCTACGCCCTTTTTAGGTTTTCAAAATATTATAATATTTCAATATATTCCTTTTCAATAGTTGGGCGCACTTTTATAATATTTAATCATTAAAATATTATAATCCTCCTTTTTAGATTTAAGTGATATAAAAAATATAAATAAAGTCAATGTGACTTTATTAAAAGGCGTTTTAAGTTAATAAATTAACTTAATCACTTAAATCCCCGTAAAATGCTCAAATCTCAGGATAATCTCGTGCCGTCAGAAGCGATGAACTCCTGGAATGCCAACGCTCATTGTGATCTAAACACTGTCCACTGAAAACACGAACAAACAAACTCTCCAAAATGCACCACTGACCCTCTATCCAAACTGGCTAGCCCACAAGGGTCCAATAAGGGGCTAACGCTCTGTTCCCGAGAACTGTCTAGCGAGGGGACATCACAGTCTGCCCTCCCCGAATTTGCTTGTCCACAAGCAAACTCAAAGCTGGATGCTGAAGAACACTGTCACTCTCCCATGTCGCATCCTCTGCTGGTAGATCCCTCCACTTAACCAAGTATTCCCTGATGACCCGCCTCCGAAGATGACGCTCTCTGGAATCCAAAATGGCCTCGGGTATCAAAATTAATTTGCCCTCATCATCCAGGGGTGGCAAATCAATAGAAGGAATTACGTGTTGTCCCAACGCCTTTTTGAGGCGTGACACATGGAACACGTTGTGAACTCTACTGTCCACCGGAAGATCCAGCTCATAAGCCACTTGACCCACACGTCTGACAACTCTGAAAGGTCCATAGTATCGCGGCTTAAGTTTCTCGGAGCCCTTCTTGCGAAGGGTAGACTGCCTATACGGCTGAAGCATCAGGTACACCAAATCATCGATCTCGAAGGACCGCTCTATTCGTCTCTGATCAGCATATTGTTTTTGCTGATTTTGGGCTTTCTGAATATTTTCCCTAAGTGCTCTCATAATATCCTGGTTCTCCTGTAACAAATCACCAGCACTGGGAACTCTACTGTCACTCAGCAATAAATCAAGAAAGCTCAGAGCGTCATATCCATATAACGCTCGATATGGTGTCATCTGGATGCTCATGTGATGGGTGGTGTTGTAACAGTACTCACATAAGTATAACCACCTCACCCATGCCTTCTGCTGCCCTAAACTATAGTTACGCAAGTACCCTTCCACCCATTTGTTGACGATCTCTGTCTGCCCATCTGTCTGGGGGTGGTAATTGGTACTAGGGGTGAGCTCTGTCCCACAAAGCTTGAATAACTCCTGCCAGAAGTTACTCATAAATCTGCTGTCCCTGTCGCTAACTATACTGCGAGGTAAACCGTGCAGCCTGAATACCTCTCGGAAGAACAAATCAGCAATCTGAGTAGCCGTGTGTGTAGTAGTGATTGCGAAAAAGTGTGCATATTTCATCAATCGATCTACCACCACGAAAATACTATCCTTCCCTTGAGCTTTTGGCAAGCCCGTGATGAAATCCATGGATAAACAATCCCACTTCCTCTCAGGGATAGGAAGCGGCTGTAGAAGACCTGCAGGGTATGTGTGCTCTTGCTTGTTCTGCTGACAAACAAGACATTCCCTGACATACTGGAGAACATAGGACTTGAGACCCTTCCAAGAGAATCTCTCCCGTACCTGCCTATAGGTCTTATAGTACCCGGGATGTCCTGCCATGGGTGAATCATGCAATGACCTCAAAACCCTGTCCCTCATCTCAGAACCTGGGACCAATAAAATCCTCCCTTTGTAGATGATAAGGTCATCTACAAGTGAATACCTGTCATCCAACACTGATCCATCTATGATGCTAGAGGCCCATGGGTCCTTAGCATACTCTGCTACTATCTGATGTCTCCAGTCTTCTGAAACCAATGTAATAGAACTCAAGTGAGGACGGCGAGATAACGCATCAGCAACCACATTCTGAGTGCCCTTGACATAAGAGATGTCAAAATCGTAAGACTGAAGCTTGCTGACCCATTTTTGTTGTCTCTCATTAAGATCTCGCTGCCCAAGAAAATGCTTCAGACTATTATGATCGGTTTTCACAGTGAACTTACTACCAATCAAGTATTGCCTGAATTTGGCCATCGCATGCATGATAGCCAACATTTCCTTATCATAGATACTAAAACTCCATTCTGGCCCTCTTAGCTTTCTGCTCTCAAAAGCAATAGGGTGACGATCCTGCATAATAACTGCACCAATACCCTCACCACTGGCATCGCAATGTAACTCAAAGGGTTTAGTGAAGTCCGGTAAAGCCAAAACAGGACACGAAGTCATGAGAAGTTTGAACTTCTCAAAGCACGCTTGTGCTAGTGGAGTCCACTCAAAAGCACCTTTCTTAGTCAAATCGGTTAGTGGCGCAGCATGCCGCGAGAACCCACTAACAAACCGACGATAGAAAGCACACAATCCTACAAATCCCCTGAGCTGTGTCAAAGTCTCAGGTGTAGGCCAATCAATGATGGCTCGAACCTTCTCTGGGTCCATGCTGACTCCTGCACCTCTGATGATATGTCCCAGATATAAAAGTTCTGCCATGCCCAATGCACACTTGGACTCCTTGGCATACAAGGACTCCCTGTCAAGTATACTCAGTATCTCATCCAAGTGTACCATATGTTCTTCCCATGATTTACTATAAACCAGGATGTCGTCGAAGAACACTAAAACAAATTTCCTCAAATGAGGATGGAAAACCCTGTTCATTGTCGACTGAAACGTGGCTGGAGCATTGGTTAACCCAAATGGCATAACCAAAAAATCAAAGTGTCCACAGTGACATCTGAACGCCGTTTTCTCTATGTCCTCTTCTCGGACTCTGATCTGGTGATAACCTGTTCTCAAATCAATCTTTGAGAAGTAGCAAGCTCCATGAAGCTCGTCTATCAACTCATCTATCCGAGGAATAGGATACCTGTTCTTAATGGTTTTCCTGTTGAGCATTCTGTAATCGATACACATTCTAAGTGTACCATCCTTTTTCTTCACCAAAACAACTGATGAAGCAAAAGGTGACTTACTCGGCCTGATGTGCCCCATAGCTAACAGCTCCTGAATAGTCTTCTCAATCTCATCTTTCAAACGCTTGGGGTGCCGGTAAGGAGTAATCATAATTGGTTTCGTGCCCTCCTCCAGCTCTATAATATGCTCAATACCTCTATCAGGAGGCCTGCCTGGTGGAATAGCACTGAATACCTTCGCATGTTTGATTCGAAGTTCCTGCACATCTGGATGGTATGGAGAAGCTTGCTGATCCAACTGTGAAGGCATTAGCTTGCATTCAGCAGCCCACTCTACCATATCATTACGAATCAAACGCTCCATTCGCCGAAGTGAAATCTCCCTAAGGTTGCTGTCCCTGATGGCTTTAAGAACATGGTTTGTGCCATCAATGGTGAACTTCATCTCCATGTCACGCAAATTAAGCGTGAACTCTCCTATTGCATGAAGCCACTTCATGCCAAGAACTAAATCAGTTCCACCCATGTTTACAACATAAAAATCTGCCTTGAACTCAAAATTATTAAGTTTCAAAGGCAAGTCAGGTATCATCCTCTCACAATCGAGAGTGTTCCCATCTGCAACCCTCACACGTATGCCTTCAAACTGCTCAGTTTGAATACCCCGTTTCTCCACTAACCGTGAATCGATGAAGTTATGAGTTGCACCTGTATCAAGGAGAGATATGACCCTTTGACCAGCTAGGATCCCACGGAGTCTGAAAGAACCCTCTTTCTGCATGCTGGACATATGAGCCTCCTTAAGTTCTGTTTCCTCTGCAATTTCTGCTTCATTTTCTGATTCTTCCCCATCTGTATCATAGATTGGAGCACGCTGATCAGAAAAATCAGTCAATGGTTCTTCCTCATAAAACCACTCCATATGCTTGTTTTGCCCTTTTGGTTTGAGGGGGCAATCGTGATTAAAATCATACGGACCTTTGCAATAAAAATAGAGTTTTCTCCTTCTCAAATCATTCATGGTTTCTCGATCTAAAGGGGCTGCAAATTTCTTTTTCTGATCTGTATTATCAGCCTTCTTTGGATCTGATTTATTTTCCGTGTATGATGTTGTAGGCTTCGAGCTCGAGCTAAAAGGCTTACGAGGTGTAGATAGCTCCATGCTACGAGCTTCCCTCATTGCCTCCTGTAAGGTAGGTGGATCAAATGCTTTTATCCAACCTTTCATGGGCTCGAAAAGACCTTCAATAAATAATATGACCAGCCTTCTCTCTGAGATCCCTGTCACCATAACAGATAGTCTTTGGAATTCACCAATGTACGATTCCAAGCTACCTAACTGTTTCAGCTGTGCTAAATCTCTGAAGAAAGGCTCAGGATCCCTTCTGTCAAATCTCTCTACCAGTCTATCAGTAAACTCCTGGTACGAGGTAATCCTGTCATGATGAAGGGTAGTCATACCATGAATCCACCAGTCATGTGCTACGCCATCTAGATGAAGTGCTGCAAAGCGAATGGCATCCACCTCAGGCATGGGGCGTAGTGTCAGGAAAGTATCCAGTTTACTAACCCAGGCACGTGCTGTAACTCTGCCACTGCCATCAAAGTGAACTAAGGTTAGTTTGCTGGTTGCCTGTTTAAGATCACTCTGTTTGTGTCTAGGACGCCTGTCATTCCTGTTCCTGGTGTGCTCTCTCTTCTGGCTCATAAACCTGTCAAAGTTAAGGTGCTCCTTAGCCCTTGGTGGCAAATTATCCCACTCATCATGCATCGCCATAATATTATCTGCAAAATTTATTTCACCGCCCTGTTCAGCTTCTTCCACTTCCTCAGCATCATCTCTGGTGAACGTGGGAAAAGTAGCTCTCTCATAGGTGCGTACTGGATCTATAATCCTCTGTGGCTGTCTATGGATACTGCCATCTCTATCTCAATCCAAACTACGAGCTCTGTTTAATGACAAATTCTGAACATTCGTGCTGAGTTGTTGAAGAATAGTTGCAACCTGCTCTTGCCCTGCAACCATGCCTCTAAGCACGTCTTTGGCTTCTCTGTCCTCATCCTCCCAGTTATTTCTGTGAGAACTTTCTCCAGCCCTGTTCGCCATATTGTCCCAATCTAATTCCTCCTCCTGATCTGCACACGGAAATGGTGGAAAAGGATTCTGGTCGCCTCTTTGATTTCTAGGGCCACCTCTGAAATAGGACTTACCAAAACCCTCTCTGTTTGACTTCATAAATTCTCAAACCCCACAAGCTGGCAAGATGTGAGCTCTGATACCACTGTGATGAGCCCTGCTGGCTCTCAGTTCATAACCCTCTTTTCTTAAATCTTTAAAGTGTTTTTTTAGAGTTTTTTAGAGAAATCTTAGTAGAAAGAAGAGAAGGGGCGCAGCATATTTTGCTCACAAAAGAGAAATTTAAACTTATTCCTTCAAATTGAAAGTACAAAATGTATTATCAAACACCAACAGATAGATTAGGAACAATAAACATACCAATCAGGCTCCAGATTATTTAAATAAGAAACTGGCCAGGTCTACAGCCGGAAATGGTGAAAATCAGCATAAAAGCACGCCCAAGCTCCAGACAAGGTTTCTCCAGCTCAGAAATTGGTCACAAAGCACTGTAATAGCTAGCCGCCCAAGATGGATGTCAAACCCCTCTCAAAAAGAAGGCGTTTTCCTTAACTGCTTCACACGCCTTTCTCAAGGCACAAGAACCAAGGTAGGCCGTACGGCCATGAACAAGAAGGAAATGAATCTCTGAAGAAGAATTCCAGAAGCAAGAAGTACGCCACCAAGAACCCCTCAGTTATTATCAAGCATAAACAACTGCAAAGTAAAACTCTGTCTGAAATCTGTAGAACTTCTGTGTGAAGCCCTCAACTGTACGGATTCGGCTGATCTCTCACAGCTTCAAACGTACTCAACATTGAAGAGTTTCCCGTTCTCCAATGGACACAATGATCAAACCCTGCTCTCAGGAGAATGCTCAGAGAAAGATGCTCAAGGCAATTCGAAATAATCAAAAGGTGAGTTTCTATTGCCAAAAATGCCTCTTTATGCAAAGCACGCATTTCCATAATGATACGCCCATTTTAGGTTTTCAAAATATTATAATATTTTAATATATCACTTTCCAATAGTTGGGCGCACTTTTATAATATTTAAAGTCATTGAAATATTATAATCCTCCTTTCTCATTTAAGTGATATAAAAATATAAATAAAGTCAAGGTGACTTTATAAAAAGGGCGTTTTAAGTTAATAAATTAACTTAATCACTTAAAATCCCGTAGAATGCTCAAATCACAGGATAATCTCGTGCCGTCAGAAGCAATGAACTCCTGGAATGCCAACGCTCACTGAGATCTAAACACTGTCCACTGAAAACACGAACAAACAAACTTCTCCAAAATGCACCACTGACCCTCTATCCAAACTGGCTAGCCCACAAGGGTCCAATAAAGGGCTAACGCTCTGTTCCCGAGAACTGTCTAGCGAGGGGACATCACATGATCAGCCCCACATATTATGTTTAATGGGTATTTTCAGACTTCAGTTCGATATTAGTATTTTCACTTATGAAGGCAACACCATCTGAGTTTGTAGAGAAATAAATATTGCATATTTATAAATTCTGATTTTCTGGAACAGCAAATTGTTTTGTTCATTTTCCATTGTTTCCAGCTCTTTAGAGTGTTTGCCAACTGTTTGACAAAATGCCTTAAATATTCTATGAATGATGGTGTGAGTTCATAATGAAAGAATAATCCCGAATCTCCAATACAGTTATTCTAAGCAATTGCAATCAGAAATTCTTCACAATTGTTGTATGCAAAGTGTTTGACGAAATGCCTGCAAGTTAAAAATCAGAATTATTGCGAACTTCGAACAAAATTTCTTGATGGGGTTACTACAATCCAAGGCAAAGATGTAGAAGTATGTGAGAAGTTAGCACAAAAACTCAACTATAGGGCTGAGAAAAGTAAGTTATCAGGAGGTAGTGAAGAATCTGCTTCTTTGCCACTAAAGGTTGAGGGGTCATCAAAGGTAGGGTTCTACTTCTACTACTTTGCAAAGGCCAGTTGCACATATTTCAGTTTCTTCTAGTGTAGAGGCAATAGAGGCTAAGGGGAACACAAGTTGACAAGTGATGCTCCAAACCCACTAGCAAACTTCAATGTACAATTAAAGGATAAGGCAAACGAGCCATTGGATAATTCTTCTTTGTCAGTGGCATTCCATTCAATGGGTCTCGCTCTCCTTATTATAAGGAGACAGTGACAAAGATAGCAAGAGCAGGACCATCGTATGCACCAACAAGGAAGGCTAAATTGAGGACCACAATCTTGGATAAGAACTATTCCAAGATTAATATTTTAATGGAAAAAATGAAAGAATCATGGGTCACAAGTGGATGCAACATAGTCATGGATAGGTGGACAGACATTAGGCATCATCCACTCATCAATATCATGGTTACATGTATAGAAGGCCCTTATTTTCTTAGTTTTGTTGATTGTTTAGAGTATCGCAAGGATGTTGATTTTCAGTTTCAGATCCTTAACAATGCTATAGAGGAGGTTGGACCATATAATGTGATCTAAGTAGTGACTAATGCGGTGGCTTGGCCTATGTGTGCAAAGTTGTAGGGAAGTTAATTGAGGCAGCTTATAGACATATTTGGTGGACTCCTTGTGTGCATGCCATGAATAATGCGCTCAAGGACATGGGAAAACTTGGTTGGATCAAAATAGTTGCGAATGATGCTAGAGATATGCAAATATTTATCTACAACCACCACACTTCACATGCACTTTTTAGGACCTTCTCTAAGAAGGAATCTTGAAACTTGTAGAGACTAGATATGCATCATATTTCATTCTCTTGGAGAGAATACTTGAGTGGCAAGAGGCATTGCAACTAATGGTTATGATAGCAAAATGGAATTGATGGCCTGAGTTCAAGATAGAGCAGGGGAAGAGGGTGAAAGATGTGGTGAAGAGTGATAATTTTTGTAGTGATGCAAAATATATTGTCCCCATCATTACTCCAATCTTCAGAGTGATTATATATGAGGATGCCAATGCACCTAGCCTTGGAGAGATGTATGTGTGCATCAATTCTATGCTTGACCAGATGAAAGTTGTTATGCGACAAAAAGACCTCACATTGTAATTCTACAATGAACACATTCAGCCAATCATTCATTAGAGACGGGAGAAACTCAACACTCCCTTACACATGGCTGCCTATGCATTGAACCCAAAGTGGTACGTGCAAAGGCCTAATAGAATTACACCCATATAGAATGTTGAGGTGAAGGTGGCTTAGGGTTCATAAAGGCTATCCAAAAAATGTATGATTCTTTAGATCCCAACACCATTCATACTGAGTGGACAAAATTTGCCACTCTTAGGGTTTATTCCAAGGAGGCCAAGATGGTTAGGGAGGCTATGGCACAAAAGAACTCAATTTGGTGGCGGACTATTCATGGGCCTACTTCTTTGACTACCTCTCTAGCCATTCATTTACTATCCCAGGTTTCTAGCTCTTATGCTACTGAGAGGAACTCATCTACATATAGCTTCATCCACTCCATTAAGAGGCAAAAACTTACCTCTAAGAGGGAAAAGAAGCTTATGGTTCTACATAGTACCTTGAGTCTCATTGATTGCAACACACTTACATATAAGAAGAGTCCAGCATCACAATGGGATATAGAGCCAAAGGAGCCAGCATAGGTTGATGATGATGCTACACAAACAGGGCTAGTCAGTATTGGTTTGGAGGAGCTTGAGCATGTGGAGTCTAGCAATTTAAGTGATGAGGAGTTTGGAGATGATTACAGGCATCACTTCAAGCCATTTTGTCATTGTAATCATCATTATGAAAATTTGAATTTGACATTTTCATTGTTAATGATCACTTCAAAAATTCAAATGTTTAATGCAATCATTGCAATGTGTTTACAACTTTACTATTTAGTAGTTTACTTAGTATGCCAATTTTTTAATTTTCATTTGTAATTCTAAGATTCTTATACTTATTCCTTATACATATTTTTATAACTAATTTTTTAAGTACTATATGTATTTGTCTTGCCCCCCACTGCCGTCCCCAAACATAGGCCCTTGGTCTCCCCATTCCCCCATCAGGAAACTCTGTGAAACTATGCCTTTTTTTCAAAACAAAATGGGTTTGATCAAATCAAAGGAAAAGCCGGAATTCCAGTTTGACTTGGCATGCCCTAACCACAAGGCGCCATTTAATCACAATTACTCATGCATTACCAATGTTTTATGCTTCTGTAGTTAGTATAACATAAGCTGCGACAGTCCTATGCCACCAGATATAGATAGAAACAATCAATAAGCTAGATCCTAAACTACAACTCAATGATTTGTTCATGGCACCTATCTGGTGGCAGCTTATATAGTATATCCTAAAACACATATGGAAACCAATAGATCAACTGCTGCACTTCATTCTATCTTGCTAGCTTCTCAGTATTTACTATTTACCATACAATGCAAACCCTATATGGAATTGCAGTGAATAATGAAACATATCACACCTTAGCAATTTGTTTACCCTTTTGTGCATTTGGTTCTGTTTATTTCTACCAATTTATTGTCCTATAATCAGCTGCTCTCCTTTCCCACAATTTAAGAAGAGCTCATTAAGAATAATCCACCCATTGTCTTGCACAACTATGCCCCTATAACAACATCAACACCTACCAAGGCTACAACATCATCATCCGTCCTCCATTGCTATTACACCAACCCCCATAGACTAGGCAATATGTCTAACTGAAAATTCTGTAACTGATAAAATCTCTTCTTTTAGTTATATTAAAAAAATAGTGAACTGGAGACAAACATCCATATAAGAAATCATCTGATTCTACCTGCCCTGTATGCATTAAAAAACACTTCCTACTTCCCGCCACTGATATGCACGCTTTAAAGTAATACCCGGGTCACCTAATTAGGATTTAAACATAAGATTGAGATTTTAGGTTCTAGGGTTTAAGGCTACAATGTTTTGACATTAAGTAAAGGGAAACTATAAGTTCCAATACTAGGAAACTTCAAAGAACTAGACTTCTGAAGTTACTGTAACTGTTGTGTATGTCGATGTTAAGCAGGGTTACGTTAAAGCATTTCCATATATAAATAGAGAATAATGTAATCAGGTTTAATTGACTTACCGCATAGTATTTGACCTTGTTCATAAGAGCTCTGATAGCAACCCTTCGCAATGTTATCGCCATTGTTGGGCTTCTATGCTATATGTTCGCTCTGATCTACAACTGTGTCGTAGTACGTGTTTTTCTTTGATCGAGACTCAGAGTTGCCTACATATGTGATTTGGTCTCTAGTAAATTTTGCTGGTATTAAAACTAAATCGAACGCCCAATTTGAAGAAATGTAGACGAAAAATTGGAAGCTCTATATGTTTATGTTTAGTCTCTAGAGTTTAATAGATAGTTTGATTTTAATGGTTATTATCTGTTATTATGTTTTCGAATGCGTAGCTATACCAGGACTATTCGAATCTTGGGTGGCTTACACAAAATGCCTCCTTAATTAAATTTGAACTTTTTAGCTCTTAAATAAATTACTGTTTTTGTTAGTAAAATGCAAGTAGTCAATAAAATATTTCTTGACACACGTTTTTAGTACTCCATGCGGCTAATCTTGACAAAACACATCTATGTACATACAAAAATGCATAAAAACATACATAACAACATACATAGAAACATACATAACATGATGAGAAAAAGCAACGCAAGGGGCCCGCCAGACAGATGATAAAAGTGACAAAACCGGGGAGGAAATGTCACGGTGAGGAAAGCGAGGAGATAACGGACGCGTTAGCTTGTGTTTCTCGTTGTTTCGAATTACGCTGTCGTTTTTTGCCTTATGTGAAAAGCTATATGTTCATCGCGAGCGGGAAGGAGCGTTGATATGCTTAAGACATGCATTTTAAATTGTAACAAGTATTGTTATTGGAAAACACTTTGTGTTGTGGGTTTTCTCATTCTACAGGTTGAAAGCGGAACATTGGAGAGCAAGGGGGCGGAGTTGTAGGTGCGGGAGACAACCAACCGAGTTGAGGTGAAGGGTTTGTAACTGATTGGGTTGTTACTCATAAAGGGTTTGAATGGGTTGTTGTTTTGAAAGATTTTTAAAAGATTAAGTGGGTTGCAATTTTCGTAAATCTCAGTGTTTTGCAACTTGGAATTTTAGAAAATAGTATGAATGTCTTGAAAAGCTTTTGTTATTAAGACCGTAGGAATGTAATGAAATGAACTGTTTTATAAATAACAACACTATGTTTTTCGCTTTTATGAAATGAAATGCTCTATTTTGTGTTTTTCGCTTTTATGAAAATGTTAACAACATTGTGTTTTCTAATGCAACAATTTTTCCAACCTCCTTTTTCTCATAGCATACTCGTACGTTTACATGTGTAGGTGTGCATTGTAAATTAGAAGATCATTTCATTATACTGTGTTTGTGTATAGAAAATTGCAAGTTTAAAGACACGCGATGGTTTTTTAACACTCACTTGAAATGGTACATAAAACACACTACATTTTCTAATGTGTACATTGCAAAATTATAGGATCCTTTTAGTAATGGAAAGAACTACAATCAATATTCGCTTATATCAAAGAAAGACAAATAACCATCAGCTAATCACTTATGTAAAATTTGGCATACGATGCATAGTTCATCACGATGTTTTATCTAACATAACCCTTTTTTCAGTCCTATTTCTCATAACCACTATGAAAAGCATAGCCATTCCTAATCTACTTAATCCCTTCATTTAGAAAGTAATAAAAAATAAGAGGACGTACTAGAAAGTATGTAATGAAAAAGGAATTTGCTCTAAAAACACTTTGGGAAGAAGCAGACGAAAGTGAATGAGATAGATAATGTGTTGATTGAAGGGATTCTTCCTGCTCATGAGAAGTTGAGGAAGGAGCATGCGTTGTATGTGGAATGGGCAAATGGCAATGTAGAAGTGGGTTAACTTGAAAGGTTTTGTTTGCATATGAATTTGTGCAAGCAAAGAAAGAGAGAGATGGTGCTATAAGTGGAGTTGAACAAATAAAGCCAAGCATTCTTGAAGTTAGCAATTCCATGGAACAAATACAATTGGAAATTGATGATAAGGAAAAGGCAAAACCAGATCTAAGTGCAGAAAAAGAGAATCAGTTGGGTGGAGGCATGAAAGTCTTATACAAAAATGCAGAAAAGTTCTGTAACGAGCTTTTCAAAAGAAACATCTGCATAGTCTAATGATAAAGACACTGTAAAAATTCACTTAAAAACAGCTACAAAGGTACATAAAAGTATTCAAGAAATTTCATACTCTATTTAAGAAAGGGATGTTGTTGTCCTAAGGGTTGATGAGGGAGTAGCTAATCTAACGCTTGAAGTAAAATATACGAAAAAGAAGTTAGAAGATCATGAAAAGGAATAGCAAGGGGTGTTAAGAGGTAAGAGTAGTGGTGATGAGGAAAAACATACCAATGATCAATTTGTAGATGCAAAAGAAATAGTTGGAAGTGCTGAAAGTGGAGCAAAACAACCGAAGACTAAAATTAACCAATTAGAAAAGGAATTAAAAGACAAGAAGTTGTCATGGTCGAAAGAAGAGGAGCTTAACATTGTTTGGAGAGAGCTGCAATCTAAAAGATAGGAATTTGAGTAAACAAAGACAGCAATGGAAGGTGCTCCCCATGAAGAAGGGTGCGTGGAAACATTAAAAAATGAGTGTTTCCAAGAATCTAATGTGGTTCCCAAGTTGAAGGATGATATCAAGCTCCTCGAGGCTCGAATAGGAAATGTTCAATTTACCTATAATGGTTTTGCAAAGCATTTTGATAGGTCAAAAGTCAAAGGTGATGTTGCACAACTTATAAAAGTTAAAGATGCCACAACAATAGTTGTATTGGAGGTTGGTGGAGGAGGGAAGTTGTGTAATACGGTAGTGGATACGAAACAAATAGGAAATCTACTACTTCAAATAGGGCATCTACAAAGAAGAGTAACGATTATCCCTTTAAACAAAATCCAAGCCCATACCATTTCGTCAGCAACTCAACAATCAATAGCCAAATTGGAGAGCAATGGAAACACAAGGCTAGCACTATCTCTTGTTGCATATGAAGATGAAATTGAAGCAGTTATGCAATTTGTATTTCATAGTGCATTTGTTTACAGCAATTTAGATGTTGAAAAGGAGATTCCTTGTCATAGAGATATGTGATCTCCAATTGTAACTCTTGAAGGGGACATTTTTCAACCAAGTGGTCTTCTTATTGGTGGAAGTCACGGGCAAGGAGGTGAATTGTTAAGGCGGCTTCATGCATTGTCTAAGGTAGAGTCTCAGCATGTTATTCATCAAAACATGCTAACACTTGAATTGAAGTAGAAATTGCAACATGGTTGCCATTGGAAAAGAGGCTTTCACATTTGAAATCTTGCCTACACCTGAAGTCCTATGATCTTTCTCATTTTAAAAATAGACATCACAAAAATGAGCACCATACATTGACTTAATTGGTTGCTAGAATGGAAAAAGGCTACAAATGTGCAAGCTTGAAGCATTAACAAAAGATGAACATCACAATATGTGTTCCTCAACTCGTTGCCCTTCAAAAGGCAATGTAAGATTACAATTTCATTTTAAATGTTAATATTTGCAAAAGGTTGGAATTAGCATATGAAAGGTAATGCTTTACATAAGAATAAGAGAGCGGTAGCTGGGATTTTCTACCATGGCCCTTGTAATGGAAGAAGAGAGAAGTCTATCAACTTCCATTATATTGAATAAATGAGATGTTTGGAATCTGTGCAAGTTTCATAAAATCATTTACTGACATCCCACATTGTTTTTTCCAACCTACAATTATTTAGTGCATTTTCTTAACCATCATATGACAATAGTGAGACCCAAAATTTAGTCCACCCAAGAGTTGTTATAAATTTTGTAGGTGCCTTTCATTAAATTCTTAATGTCCAAATAACAAAAGATTTTCATTACAACCATACTCTCTATGTATAATTGGATGTTGGAAAACATTGTGTGATATACAACCTGCAACCTGCATACTCTTGCATAACCCTCTACATGCAACAAACCAATTAGTTAGTCAACTATTAGCTCCATCTGGTTACTTTTATGTATCCCCCACACTGCAACTCCACCCCGAACTCTACACCCTTGAGCATTCAACAAGAATTGAGAAGTGATTCACAACCCACTATTTTTTTCAACCTACAACTATTATGTCCATTTTTTGTTCCAAACGTATGAAGATATTCAAATGCAATGTTTACTCAAACTAAGGGTTGTTATAAAATATGAAGGTGAACTTCAATACATTGTTTTGTTACAGTCTATAGAACAAAAAGTGCTCATTGCAGCAAGTCGTTTCACTGTCGTTCAAATTATTTGTGTTTGTCCATTTTTTGTTCCAAACATATGAAGATATTGAAATGGAATGTTTGCTCAAACTAAGGGTTGTTATAAAAGATGAAGGTGAACTTCAATACATTTTTTTGTTACAGTCTACAAAACAGAAAGTGCTCATTGAACAAGAATTGAGAAGTGAGTCACAACCCATTGTGTTTTCCATCCTGCAACTATTTTATACATTTTAAGTTCCAAACATATGAGGGTATTGGAATGCAATGTTTACTCAAACTAAGGGTTGTTATAAAATATGAAGGTGAACTTCAATACATTGTTTTGTTAAAGTCTAAAGAACAAAAAATGCTCATTGAACAAGAATTGAGAAGTGAGTCACAACCCACTAGTTTTTCCAACCTGCAACTATTATGTGCATTTTGTGTCCCAAACGTATGAAGATATTGAAATGGAATGTTTACTCAAACTAAGGGTTGTTATAAAATATGAGGTGAACTTCAATATATTGTTTTGTTATAGTCTAAAGAACAGAAAGTGCTCATTGAACAAGAATTGAGAAGTGAGTCACAACCCACTATGTTTTCCAACTTGCAACTATCTTGTGCATTTTTTGTTTCAAACATATAAAGATATTGAAATGCAATGTTTACTCAAACTAAAGGTCGTTATAAAAATACGAAGGTGAACTTCAATACATTGTTTTGTTACATTCTATAGAACAAAAAGTGTTCATTGCATGTGGTTACATTTGTAAGTAAGTTGACATAAATAATAAGGCTTGAGGTGGCATTTCCTACCATTATTTGATGGCATTTGACATATTTTATAATGAAATTTTGCATGGCAACAAAAAGTGTCATATGAAATCTACAAGAACATAGTCTTATCTTTTTTTAATTAAGAGGAGTAAATGTTTTTGACCTGGAGCTATGAACCAGTCAGGTTACAAATAGGTGACCTCATCCCCAATATAAATTGTCAAAAATTATAGCCCAATGGGATTCAAACCTTGATGGCAAGATTAACAATCGCACCATGCCACTATTGGCAGAAGATCGTAGTCTTCAAACGTACCAAAATAATGTAATTCCACAACATAATTGTTCAATAATTACATGAACAAAGACTAAATGCAAAATGACTATTCTCAACCTCTCACATCCTCTCCTACACTACCTTTTATGTGCAATTGAGGAGATGCTCAGATAAAATCTTATAGGATTTTTTGGGTCCTTGGCACTCACGGTGGGGTGATTCCACTTACACGGATCCTTGATGTTGTATGTGTAACAAGAGGGTTCTAGGAAGCCTTTGCTTTGACCATTGCACTTTCAACACCTTTAGCTTGTAAAAAACCCATCAATATAAATGACTAACATATGGATATAAGGAAAAGGAAAAATTAGATCTAAGTGCAAAGAAAGAGAATCAGTTGGGGGGAGAGATGAAAGTCATATCTGAAATGTAGACAACTTTTGTAACAAATTTGTCCAAAGAAACATCTACATTGTCTAATAAAAAGACGCTCTAAAAGCTGAGCAAAAAGTGAATGCAGCGGCACATAAAAGTATTCAAGATATTGAAAACTCTATCCAATAAATGTCGCCAATAAGGTCAATGCCCAATTTTTCCAAACCTTGCTAGAAAATAAGAAATTGGAATCTCATCGTCCTATTGCATCAATGTAGCAGGATGAAGAGATTCATATTTCTTAAAAATTTTGCCCAAGAAAATGATCTCCTCCTTAGGCACCCTTTCTTCTTTGTTGCCCTATCGAGGCACATTTTCCTGTCCCAAAAACTTTTCTTCACTTTGACCATTGCACTTTCAACACCTTCAGCCAACAACAAACCCATCAATATAAATGACTATGTTCAACAATTAATGTATGGATGGAAACAAATATAAGGTACTATGATATATATGGAATGAAATCATTTATATGTACTTGTGGAGGACAAATACAATTTGAAATAGATGAGAAGGAAAAGGAAAAATTAGATGGACCAAGAAACATCGCCACTAAGTTCAAGGCTCGATTTTTTTGCTTCATTCCCAGAAATTGAGAAATTGAGAAATTTGCAGGTTAGTGTCTAATTTGGATTGAAAAATGTGCCTTGTCCTATTACATTGATGTATTGGAAATAGATGATAAGGAAAAGGAAAAATCATATCTAAGTGCAAAAAAAGAGAATGAGATTTTGTTGCCCATTTGAGGCACATTTTCCTGTCCCAAATGGACACTAGTCTGCTCACACCCACCACTTCCTTGTTCATCCTTTCCTTGTAATGGTAGGAATGTTAACATCATGTCAAATTCAAATGCATGCAACCAATTCTTTCAAAATATGAAAATACATGTTCAAAAGCATATTTCAAAATTACCCTTTCTTTCACTGTCTTCCTTTGAAGGAGCCAAGGACAGTGTGTTTTCCAACACTGCAAATAATGTGAACATTTTTTTGTTGCAATTAGATGAAGACAGTGAAATGACTTTTTTACTGTACTAAGAGTTGTTCCAAAATTTGAAGGTGGACTTCATTACATTCTTGGTGCATAGGAAAGAAAAACACATCATAAGGAAATAACTAACAAGGGACAGTATGTTTTCCAACACTGCAAATAATGTGAGCTTTTTTTTTGTTGCAATCAGATGAAGATAGTGAAATTTCATTTTTACACTACCAAAGAATTATTCCAAATTTTGAAGGTGTACTTCATTACACTCTTGGTGCGTAGGAACCATAAAATTTTCACAAGGAAATAACAGACAGGGGACAGTGTGTTTTCCAACACTACAAATAATGTGAGCATTTTTTTTGTTGCAATCAAATGAAGATAGTGAAATGTAATTTGTAATGTTACAAATAGAATTTAACACCATTATTCATTTGAAAGTATCCATGATGATAAAAATAGTTTCCCGCATATATACATACACATAACATTTATTGTTATACTCTATTGAATACCATGTATGCAATTAGTCTATTCAATACTATTGATCGGTATATTAAAAAATTTCTAGATCAAACGATTTAAATGTCAACTTAAATTTATTTCATTTATAAGCAAGCTACCATAAACAATAATACTTTAGGTGGCATCGCCTATCGATATATTTGATATTAAGATAAATTAAATGCCCAGCCAATATACAAACAACCAAACAATGCACTAATTGAGTTATTATATTTACCTTCCCGTCCTCCACATCACCATGTGCTTCATTCACACACTCCTCAGCTTAGGGTCACCCTCTACAGCCTCTTCCTTTTCACCGTAGACTACAGCATGAGCGTGATTGTCTCCTCGATTCTTGACCTAAATCAAAGGAACAATATACTGTTAAAATCAACATATTCGTAACAAAAATAAAAATTTCTAAATGAAATTGTAAAGCATTTTGACTGACGCATTGGAAGGAAAGAGTAATTGGAAGTTCACAATAAATTACCAAACACGTCGCTGCCTCAATGTTCTCCTAAAATAAGGGGACCTCTTAGGTACAACTTTTTCGACCTCCTAGTTAAAACATTCCCACTTTCCAGTCAACACCATAATTGTTTATCAAAGATTAAAATTAAACATTTGAATGCATCTTCTAATTAGTGGATCTTACCTGCATGTCTGTTGAGCGCGACCATCCTGAAGGAGATGTGCCATTACAGACCCTATCAGGTGTGACTTCCACCTACACAACATTTGTCATTGTACAAAGCACTTTCCATTTTAAAGTATGCATCTATGGTTGGTTGTAGTATGTAAAAAAGTTGCAAGTGTTACGAATAGTTAAA
>VDFB02362178.1:23851-34056 GCA_007258455.2 Sequoia sempervirens
AAAAGGAGTCTTTTAATCCCTGAAAATGGATAAATTGGGAGTTTTGTGTTATGTCTAATGACTATTTTGAGGTTTTAAGTGTTTTGGGAATGTTTGAAGGGGGTCTTCTTTGAAAATTAGGCCTATTTTAGTAGCCTTTTTGATAGCGTTTAGACTAAAAATTGCTTATTTCTTCAATATAAGTTATTTTGAGTTTTTGATATGAGGAAATGGGCATTAAGAAGTCTCTAAAAGTGTTTTGGATCTTAGGTTTTGAAACATGTGTGTTTGGTTTACCCGATTTAGGGCATGAATGTCTCATTGAGAAGTAGTGCCTTGACTGCTCAGAGAATATAAGTCTGACCTAACAGTGATCGGTGAGTTGATTTTGAGATAATGTTGTCTAAGTGATGGTGTTAGGAATGTATGGAGTCTTGGACAAGGTTTAGAAGTGAGATATGTTGTTTTGATAGTTGGACAGTGAGGAGACTTGGTGTAAAATAATACATGAAATTGTAAGTTTAGTCAGAACAAAGTTAAAAGAGAGCAAGTTCTTGATTTGTATCAGTTGTAATAATGATGTTCACAGTGCTTGATGGTCCAGTAAAAGTTTGAAAGCCAATTGTAATGATGGATTGACTATTTGGGACAAGTTGAATGGAAGAGTGCCTTGTTGAAAATGGTGTTTTTTAAATGCATGTTGATCTAACTGATTGCATCAAAGTTTTCTAAAATGGTTTTTTGCTTTGAATGAGTCAATTGGAATATAGATTTGTGGAAGGATGAATGATGAATGATAAGAGAATTTGAGTGGATGAAAAGTAGATTTTTGATGAAATGTTGAAATTTTGTTTGATGTTCTCCAAGATGAGTTTGGGACAAGAGTCCCCTGAGTTATTGATTAGTTTGGCAATCTTTGTATTGCATCAGCTTTTTTCTTACTACTATGCTATGATAGATTTTTTCTAAGCATCCATAGCTTGTTCGAAAGCACCTGTTTTAGGATTTTGTTTCATAAAGCAGCAAAGGCAATGAACTCCGCTTGGATAAAAATGTCGCTTTGATAGACATGTATGAAAATGTGCTAGCATAGACAAGGTAGTGAACTCAGAAAAAAAATGCCTCAAAGAAATGGGGATCTCATGGTGATGGAATGGCATGACTTAATTCCATGACAAGAAAAATTATTAGGATTGTCATGGCATTCCATCATTATTAGATCATTTTTGAGGTATTTCTTTTCAAACAGTCACCAAGCCTTTGTCTATGTGATATCTCTTTTTATCATTATGCTTTTGATAGATTTTTTCCAAGCATCCTAGCTTGTTCGAAAGCACCTGTTTTAGGCTTTCAGCTATAGCAACAAGGCAACACTTGAACTATTTGACAAAATGCTTTGGCAGACATGTATGAAAAATGTGGTAGTATAGACAAGGCAAAGTTGAACTGCTTGAAAATTCCTCAAAGAAATGTATCTTATAGAATGCCATGAAAAACCAAATGCAATTGGCAAATGCCTAGTTATTAGTTATGCAATGTGGAAGTAATTGCATAATCGCTAGGTTGACTTTGTAAAACTATATTGTAATTGAAATTTTAGTTTCATCTATCAAAGATCTAGTTATTAGTTATGAAATGTGAAGCAATGCTTTCTAATTTGAAAGATGCAATGCAATGTAATCAACTTATGAATATAAACTACAAAAATCTATTTTACTAAGCATCGGGTTCGCTTTTAGTTCGATCGGTTCGAGAACCCTATTTATCGGGTTCGTGAATTTTTTTAAAGGTCTGCTTTGGTCCGTAATACAAAAACATATAAAAATCAGAAATATATACATATTTGCAGCAATAATCAAGTTCAGAATACACCACCATATTAATAGTCAAATAACATAGCAAAAATACACCACCACTTTCATAGTCAAATATTAAAATATTAGTGATACTCGAATGTCATTATTATAATAAAAATTATAAATTAAAGTTCAAACATAAAAAAATGTCAAGTGTTTACAATCACCATTATTGATCATTGATCAATCAAAAGTGTGAACATTTTCCTGCGGTGGAAGGCAAACAAGAAAAATAGTGTTACATAATTATTTCACTTCAGAAGAGCCAAAACCTTTTTCTTGCAAATCATAGAAGAATCTCAATGATTTTTTGGGTGTCCTTGCCTTGGAATGGAACTATCCCGAGCCATGAATGATTGATCAGGAACTGTGAGAAAGAAATAAGATAAATCACATGCAACTTGTTGCAATTTCTTTCCTTGGGAAAAAGGGTAAAGTTTGCTTTTCAGGGAGAATCTCCTTTAGAGTTTGAACGCATTGATAATTTTCAAGATACACTTAGCCAAATATGTCATATAGGTTTGAAGCTTTTAGGTAAAATGTTTTCTTCTTAAAATTTTGTTCAAAATTCAAGATGCAGGCTCTCCTCCCTTAGGGAAGAGAAGGCCTATCAAACCTAACACTCTTATGCAACACTTCTTAAGTTCTTGTTGATGCAGTATTAGATGTGAAGTTTCAAAATAGGCATGGTTATATAAATTCTCCATCTCACGACTACCATTGCATCAAATTAAGAATTTTCAATCCTTTATGGTCTAGATAAGAGAAGTATGGAGTAGTGTTCCAATGTTAAAGTCTTATTGTGAATCTCTTTGCTATGAGTGGTTCAAAAATGAGGAATCTCTCTTCTACACCAAATGAGAAATATTCACAATATGTGCTAAGAAGGAATATAAGTCCATAAGATCGAGTATGCAAGAACTGAGAATTGCAAAATTGGCTTACATTTGACTTCCAAACACATAAATTTTCACATTTTTTGATGTTCACATGTAAGTCAAAAAGTATATGTGCGTAAGTTGTAAAGTATACACTTGAATACACGTAACTCATATCTATTGAACCATGAATTTATAATTTGCAAATATGGACACCATCGTTAAAAAAGATTTGTATTAAGGAAATAGCCATGTACGCATACATCAATAAATGTTGATATAAGTATAAAATATAGTTACAAAATAGCCATATAGGCTTACGAGAATGCCATATAGGCATACAATGTCAAATATATCCAACACAAAATATGTACAAAATTTCCATGTAGGCATACAACAAAGGGCTTTGTGTATTCAAAATTCATTTCTCTCCATGCTCTGGTTCAAATACAATTTTCTTTCCCTTTGCTGGGCGATCCGATGGTGATAATTTTTTCACTCGTTTCTGCTGTGCTCGAGGAGTGCTCCTACTGCTTCTCCTAGTGTTTAGCTCCTAGTGAAGTTTCAACTGTTACAATAAGAAGTAAAGACATTAATATATAGAAATTACATTATAAAAATTAATATATTTAACAAAATAATCACTTACGGCCATCTCACAATCACTTTCCTCGATGGAAATATTTGCACACCGATGCTTAGGCGTGCTCAAGCCCTGTATAAACCATCCAAATAGGAATTAAACTACGAATCAATAATGGTTTGATTTTTCACTAGAACTAGTTCATCTATAACAATGAATGCAAATTGAAATTTAGTAATTTGCCTCATACCTCCCCTATCAGAGCCATCAAGGATTGTATAGCGGAGGAAACACTAATATCCATTGCCCTCGTAACGTTTGCTAAGCTCTCATACCAACATATGAAAAATAAAACAACAAATTATTCAATCACAAAAAGTTACGATAGAGATCCATGTGATGGCTTATAATGTATGAGATCTAATGAACAAAATTTTGAGTACAAGTATTAAACAGATATATTTCTGATTATTAGTTATCTAATTTGAAGTAATGCTTTGAGTTTGAATGATGTGTAATGCAATGTAACCAACAATATGAATATAAACTACACAAATCTATTAAACTTAGAATTCATTACTTAAGTTCTCTTTAAATTCTATATTACCTTCGTGAACGTTTGATCAAATCTACTGGCACTCGAAGGTGTTTCCTTGAAACCTCCAATAGTACCTTGTTTAACATCCAAAATCACATATTAAAAAATACCATTCGTGAAAACAATGCCATATTAACACATGTAATAAATTTTATAATTACATTAACTTTACATACCCCAATCATAGGGCAGGTGCACCGCAAAAATAAGTAGGTGGATGACTGTGTATCCAAATTCTTAGTATAGTTTCCTAAGAAAATATTGGGGGACTTCACAATTATTGCATGGTGGGTAATCAAAGACTATATACCATCTTTCATAAAAATGGTTCTTAATCTCTTGGTGGTGGCACCAATGAATAGGAAACCTCTTTGCATTGAGGGTAAGATTTTGATTTGTTTTAGGGTCAGTGAATAGAGAGCACAAATCACCTTTAGTAATTTTTAAATCTTTTACTTGTTTATATGATAATTTGTCCGCATAATATGCCCTAGTTGTCTGCCTCCTATCTTGTCATCCAGATATTTTTTGGGTGATTGCAGAATTCACATTTTTAACATGCCCTTTCAATGACCTATAGAATCATTCTTTCTATGGTTGAAGCATTTGGATCACTCAACCCACTAATAAGATCCTCAAGTTGTTTTCTATTATTCTTAATTTCACTCCTCAAATTTTCTTGAGTGCCAGGAGGGAATTGAGAGAATGGCGGGGGAGGTTGGATTTTGTTGAGGATTTGTAGGATTCCTACAAATTTTTAAAATTTGTAAATCTAACCTAAAACAAACAAAATTAATTTCAAACTAACAAATTCAAAACAAATAGTAAACAATACTTACCTCCTGAATCTCTTCGTTGTCATGGCACCATATTTGTAGACAAAATCCAACTATTCTTGATGAAATTTGCAAAAATCCTTCCTCCTAGAACGTGAATGTGAAAGTGAGGATTTTTGGCCACGGGCAGAGCTGAGAAATAGTAAAGAGAAAATGATACACATTTGAATTTTTTTAATTTAAAATCACATAACGCGCTCGCATTATAATGTGAGCGCGTTATGTCTTTCCAAAAAAATTTCCCATTTGGCCACAAAAGTGTGACCAACTTCATGCACCCACCCTCAAAATGCTACTAAAAATAGTAAGTAAGAAAGACAAGTCCTGAAACCCCTCAAAAAGATTCCCTAATCCTCCTGTTAGCCTATGGGTACCGTACTAATAGGCTAACCCTATTCCTCAAGCCATTGGTTAGGAAGGGGACATTACAATCCACCCTTCCTGAAATTGCTTGTCCTTAAGCAATCTCAACTTTGGATGCTGCAAAAAGTTCCCAAGACAACCTTCCTATATCACACCCCTCTGTGGGTGTACACCACTTGGATCCCAGGGATACCACTTGCCTCCAAATGACTCTTGCTGCACCAATTTAACCATACTAGGTATGCCACATCATCCAAGATCAACCCATAAATCACATGCCCTGTAAACATGATCATCCTGTAGAAGCAGCTCTGAAAATTTGCAAGGTTTGTCCTCTTCATTTGTAGAAAGAGACACCTCATATCAACTGTCCATCTCATGTGTGTGTGTCTTATGCATCGTAGTCAAGTTAGATGTGAGTGGGTTGAAAGTAAAGTCATATGCACTTCACACAATACACACACTATGGAAAGTATCAGTAAGCCCTGATTGTAGTCCTGATCCACAACTTGGATCCCAATTCCTGTTGTAAGTGTGGAAAATGTAAACAAACTACAATTAAATACACCTCTTAATGAAACATTGTATCAAGATTAAACATGAATTAAACTAATTTGAAACACAGAAAAGCCTGAAAGCATCTTATTGTCTCCTATCTCCAAAGATTTATCAAATTACAGAAACTCTCAAATTTGTAAGCACCATAACTGTTTAAAATGCCTATCTAGAGAATGGAATGGATGCTAAATGCAATGATGTTATGATTGCTAATGAATTCTAGATGATATGATGCTACTGTAAATGAAGCCTGATGGATGAAAGCTATAGTAAAAAGAAACTATGATGCTGCCGTGATATGAAATCTATTGATGCCATGATGCTATGATGATACTAAAATGCTAATGCTAAATGATTGCTTGATTGCTTGAGTACTAATTCCTATAGAGTAAGTTTACATAAAGGATGATAATTCTCAGATGATTTTGATGCTTCAAAAGGCTGTATATATAGATTTATGGCAACACATTTGCATAGGGGTAACACAATAGAGGCTGAGATTAAATCTGGAGATTTGAATGGTATGAGATGAGAAGGTGGAGTTGATCATGGAGGATTGTTCCTCCCCATAAAAACACTAGGCAAGATGAAAGGAAAGATTTGAGGCAGAAGATTGAGAGGATTTCCTGCAGGTTTGTCCCTGAGGCTTTTCCCATGAATAACAGTTGCATTAATTAGATTAAAAAAATCTAATTTTATTGGTGAGTGAATAGAGAGATTAGATTTATGCATTATTTAAATATTTTTGATTTATTTAAATTCAGCAAAAGAGGAATAAATAATTTAATAAAGCAAACTATAGAAGTTGTTTATTAAAATAGAAATAGTATGATAATTAAATTAAAGATTTTAGGATATCTTTATTTAATTAAGAAGAAATGTGATGAGATAATTAAATAATGCCAACTATTGAAGTTGTATATTTATTTTAAGATAGAATTTAATAGATAAAGTATAGAACAAATAATAATGATAATAATTAAATAAAACAAAGTATTTAATTAAGAGGGAAATAATATGATAAAATAGAAGAATTAATAGTGAACTTAATATAAATAAATATTTCTATTTATTTACTAAGTAGATGAATTTAAGATTAATTAATCAAATAAATCATATTTAATTAATTAGATTCTCCAGACCATTTTTAGGTGTCTACATTTTTCCCCTCTTTGAAGTGATGTGTTTACGAATTGCTTCAAAGAAAATTTTGTGCTGCTGCTGCTAGTATCGACGAAATTTTTTTCAGAATGCCTCAGACATGATTTTCAGGTGATTGATGGATATATGCCCCATCGAGAGATAAATTAATGATTTTTTGGAATTTTTCAATTTTTATTTTTATTTATTTTTTTCTGATGATTTAACATAGATTTGATGGAAAAAAATTTTATCTCCTGATAATTGATGTAGAAAGTTGTTATGAATAAGTTTCAATTAATCTCCCCTAAAAAAAAACAAAAATCAATGTCATAAAAATCCCTTTTTGAAATAACCTATAAAAGGTTAAAAAAGTCCTTTTCAAAATCATTTGTAGATTGTGACTTGTAAAAGTTTGAGAGAGAGATTTTGTGCTACGTGGAGCAAGATTCTGATTCCCTTTCACACTCATCGTTTCGAGCGTGTTCGATGACATCAACGGTCGGCCACATTTAGACCTCCAGTATGTCCTTTATTTTTTCTTGGTTTGCGTGCATTTTTCATTTTTTAGTGTATTTTCGGCTTTTTACAAAGAAAACTTGTTTTAGCACTTCAACATTCCGTTGTAGCGCATTTTGACTTTGTTGTAGCGCGTCTAGGGTCTGTGTTAGCGATTTTTATCTTTTAGTACTTTAAGAGTCTATTTTAGCGCGTCTAGTGTGTAGGTTGGCGCTTTTCAAATTTTAGCACTTAGGTTAGCCATTGTAGCACTTCTTTTAAGTTGATTAGAGCGTTAAGAGTTTTAGCACTTAGGATAGATTTTGTAGCGCTTTTAAGGTCTGTTTTAGCGCTTTTCTGAAAAACATTAGCACTTTGACTCGATAAAATGGCGCTTTGTTTAAATGCAATAGCGCTTTTATCTGATGAAATGGCGCATTTCTTTGTTTTAGCATGATTTTCGATCTCATGATGGGTGAAGTTCAATGTTTTGTGTTGATGATAATTACCCTCATGATAGGTGAGGAATAATTAGAATTGACGTACCTCATGATAAGCGAGGTTGATTTTGATGTGTTGATGATGACCTCATGATAGGTGAGGTTGATTTGATGTGTGCTCATGAGATTTGATTAGAATTCTCACCAAGATTTGACTTGATTTGATATGGTATCTTGATGTTTATTTGATGATTGACATGAATTTATTGACCTTGATTTTTGTTGTGATAATAAGAGCGATTAGGGAACCTCCAGATTCGAGAGTGTTTCCCTTAGACATTCGATCTCATTCCTAGGCTAGCACAGCCTGAGATGGCCATCATTACACGTTGTGGATTATCTCGTCTTCTTTACATGCCCCATATTAGGATTAATCAGGGTTTGTTGACAGCTCTAGCTGAGAGGTGGCCTAGTGAGCACAACACCTTTCACCTTCCCATTGGAGAGATGACAGTCACCCCAGAGGATGTTTGGCAGATCCTTCAGCTTTCGATTGTTGGAGGTGTTGTATATGATTCGAGAGAGCAGGGTGGGACTGATGCTCTTCATAGAGTGTTTTAGGATGATCAGATTGCAGGAGAGTGGATTCCATGGTGTGACATGGTTGATGCATATGCCACTTTGCCGACAGTACTTGCTGGTTTTATTGGCGGATTCCTTAGTCCTGATCGCAGGTCTAAGGGATTTTTAGTTGGTTGGGGCCGAGTTTTGGAGAGTATGGTTGTTCATGGCACCTGATTTGCTTGGGGCATGTGTTTGCTTGCCCAGTTATATCATGATTTACATTTAGTTGTGTATCTCAGTGGTCAGAGTTTATCGATTGGCGTTACTTTGCTTCAGGTATGGGCGTGGGAGCACATAGCTATCACATGTCTAGTTCCAGTTGGACATAGGCCACCTAGGATACCTTATGTATTATGATATTTTGACAGGTTTACCCAGTCTAAACTGGGTAAGTTAGAGTATTGGAGGAGAGTGATTGATGATATAGAGTCTGTGACATGGCGTCCCTACCTAGATTGTGATCATTGGGATGATGATGATGTTCAACTACCATTTCTTTGTCAGTCGATGATCCTGATTGGTCATGCTCATCGGGTTTTAGAGAGATTCTTGATTAGACGTGTCTACAGACAGTATGGGATAGTACAGGGTATGCCTCAGGGTGTCGCTCACTATGTGCGTTGGCAGTCAAATACAATAGATTGGGGGCCTTGTTTGTCATATGTTGTAGCAGCTCAGCAGTTTCAGGCTTTACAACCCTTTGTGTGGGACATTCAACCAGATATTGTTGAGGCTCCTATTACAACAGATTATGTGGAGTATTGTGCTTTACATCCATTTCCACGCCTTACTATTCCAGATGAGCCTGCCCCATTACGTGCTGAGGAGGATGTTCCTGTCGCTCATGGTCATAGATAGAGGAGAGATGATGTTGGTGGTGAGGAGGATGTTGGTGGCAAGAGTAGTGGAGATGAGAGCAACGAAGATGATAGATTTGATAGTGGAGAGGTTGCAGTTGGTTCAGGCCATGCCTTAGATTTTCCTGGTGAGACCATGCCTTGTAAGAGGTAGGCTGTGGGAGATGTTTTAGTGCATCTACGGATGATAGATCTTCAGGTGTTGTTAGAGATTGTTTAGGAGTAGCTTCTACAGACACAGGATTTATTAGAGTAGACACATGATCAGATGTAGGTACAGGCTGAGTTGCATACAAAGACTCTTTCAGCTATGTAGGCTCAGTTAGTCACAGTGCAGTCACAGATTGCAGCATTGACATCCGAGAGGGATGTGGTGAGATAGACAGTCGGGATAGCCCAGGCTCAAATTACCTCATTGATAGTTGAGAGAGATGTGGCTAGGCAGACAACAGGGACAACTCAGGCTCAGGTTACCTCATTGACAACCGAGAGAGATGTGGTTAGGTTTGTAGTAGAGGGTGCTTAGGCTTTAGCTGATAGATTACAGAGACTAGCAGATGGTATCTCCTTGGCAGATTACATGCGAGAGGTTGCTCGCATTGGTGAGGATATAGAGTTTTATAGAGCGAGGTATTATGATGCAGTGCCCTCTGAGCAGAGAGTGAGCTATGTGAGGTCCCATTCTGGTAGGTCATGATCCAGGACTGTTAGTGCAAGTGTTACTCAGCCATTACCCAGAGATCCCAAGGATCCCGGTTCCTCTGGTGGTAGGGGTCCTGATCCTGCTATGCCTACACCATCTAGAGGTAGCAGCACATGATTGTGTCTATGATGTACTTTAATTGATGTACAACCATTATTGATGTTTTATCTCTCTTCATTTTAGACATCATTGTATACTTGACATTGTGATTTTGATATATATGAGATGCAATAGATTCTATGGTCTATTATGTGTTTTATTTGATTTTTTGATGGATGCATTTTGTTTTGAT
>VDFB02362178.1:34156-45901 GCA_007258455.2 Sequoia sempervirens
TATCACTTTTATATTAGTGATGATCACACGCATTCTCCAGAGTTCATGCAAGGTTGCTTCCAAATGTTCTACAATCATTTGGCTCAGAGGGGCATATCATATGATCGACATATAATATGGTAAGATAACTGTACAACACAGTTCAAGAATGCGTGCATGTTCTACTAGTTGTGCAGGATGCATCTCACTACACATGTTCAACATATGTGGAACTTTTATGAGGCCGAAGACATGGAAGGGGAGCATGGCGGTCTGAGAGGCCACCATGAAAAGAGCATCCAACCACGAGAAGAGTTAAAGAGTATAAGGCGATTGCATGATTAACGGATGCAGAGATCAATGGAGTGGTGTAATGGTTGATGGGTCGGTGTGAAGGTATGTCTTAGTTCATAGATTTTTTTGGTTGATGGATGATACTAACATTGCACCATATGAGGATTGTTGTACACTAACAGGATCGAGTGAGTTGCACTCTTTCCTTAGCTTAAATGCAGGTTCATGGAGTATCGATACATGTAAGATGCAATGCTCTTGTTCTTCATGTACAATGCAAGCTTGGAATGATTGTGAGTTAGGGGAGTGGGTTGACAAGTTATCTTAGCCCACTTCACATGTATCGCCCTCCAATGGTATTGAAACTAACATAGATGGAATCATCGGTTGAATTTGACCATGTATTAGATCTAGTTCAACCAGGTAATATATCTACTTGCTTAGTATTTGAAATTCCATATTGTTATCTTACTTTTTACTGTATTCATAATGTTGAATAATTTCCAAGAGATGTATGCCTTATAAATGTAGAGGCATGTTTATGCTTAGTTATTAGAGATGAAGAAAATGAAGAGAGTGGAGACTATTACTTGTGTAAGATTTATTAATTTGAGGCAAAAAGAAATTGGAAGCCCCAATTATAGATGGAGAAAACATTAAGCAAGATACCACAGACTCGTTGTTGATGCTGGAGCGTGGCTGAGAAGGTACCCACATAAGAGTGTTAAGCATTGGTTGTTTCAAGAATTTGGCATGCATCATAATATTCTTCATTACATGAACCTTTTCATGGCATCCAATGTTTGTTTAACCAAATATGGGGGTAGACTTTTGAACAAGACCTTGTGGAAGGTTTGTGAGTCTGACCATGAGGCAATGCCAATCTGATGAAGGTAGAAGGCGGACCAGGATGGTTCATTGGATTAATTTGTAAGTATATACACAACGGTTATTATTAATTTATACTTGTATCCACGTGAATTTGGTTGATGCCAATGCTATCATATTATTTTACTTTGTGTATTTGTATGTAACCAGGTAAACATTGATTGGTTTCCCCTTGCATAAAATGCAGATTTATGGAGCCATCAAGAGAATCTCAAACAAAAGCAATGCAACATCCTTATTTTGATGATCTTGATAAATCTCAATCATGATTTTAAGCCATTACAAAAGTCTCGCGTTAACAAGATTGATAGAGGAAATTTCAAATTATTCATTTGAATTTAACCTTATCATGACCACCTGGCAGTAGACATTATAAGAGCATCTGAATTTCCAATAGAGATTCTATTCGGCAAGGAGGTGTTGTGTGTAATGGGTATCTTGGACTCCCTGGTGAGATGTATGACCAGGAAGTGACTAACAAATTGAGGGAGGCTACCATGCCTATGCGTAGGATTGCCTTCCATCTATTTTGGATGAGCTATTTCTTTTATTCTTTTCCTTTGTGTAACTAAACTGAGTAAAAATTGATTTAGGCCACTTGTCCTTTGTAGATTAAGATATCCTGATTGGGTTTCTTTTGAGTCCATCCTAGAGAGAATACATTTGATTTTTTCCTTTGTTAGAGCATTTTGGGTCACAAGGACCATTGGGAAGTGTTTTAAGTCAATATGGGTTGGTAGGATATGAGGTTGCAATGTCATGTTAGCATGTTGTCAATTTGGTGTAATGAAGCCTTGAATGGCCTAAATGTGAAAATGTATGTAAATTCATAATGTAAGGGTCAAGATGATGTAATGAGGCCATCATAAGGTCACTAGTTTAGGTATGGAGTCATTGTAATTTCTATTTTAAGTCCATTCAAGGCTCATTATTCAATATAAAAAGTTTGGTTAATGTTTGATTCAGAGTTTTCAACGCTTTATTTCTGATTTTTCATTGTATTTCCTGATTTTATTGTATTTTCAGAGTTTCCTTCACCTGTACAAACCCGTACATTCTTAGATATCTCTCTCATTCATGTTTTCATGTTATTTGGATGATCAATGGATGTTTTTACAATTCTCTTTAAGGAATTGGTCTTTTAGTTGTTCAGTGGTGAATTGGAAGACTATAGTGCTGACTTTATGGAAGTTGGATTAGATATATGAACCTAAGTTGGTTTCTTGGTTCTTAAGTCTGAATTTGTATTCCTCCACCCTGCTCTACATTAGTTGATATTCCTTCAAAAAGACCTTTTGAATGTTGTATGTTGTTGGCAATCATACTTTTGAAAAAATACCAACGGGCTCTGTTTTCTAACGTTTTTATCTCTTTAGAAGCAAAGAAGTTGGGACAACAGGCATGTGTTCCAAAATAAGTGTATCTAAAAATGATATATATTTTTAATATCCAAAATGGGTACCCTAAAATGTATTTATCCTATAAAGATTCATTGTGGTTTGCATGTTACACCCAATTTAGTGTTTTAGCACTTACAAGCAAATTTGGTCTTCTAGTGCAAACAATTGTGAAATCTGATTAAACAGTGTTGTAATAAGGTGTTTTAGCTTTGTTCATGTTAAAATAAAGATGAATAAAGTGTACTAAGGTTTGGTAAAAATTTGGAATCAAGATTTGAAGGTTAGGTGTCTTTTTGCCTTGTGAAAAGTTGCAAAGTCGTGCAACTTTCGTTCTCTAACTCATCTGACCAAACAGATTGTTCCAATGCATCTGAATAGGCATTTTTACACTAGGAATGGTCCTCTTTTGCACCCAAACACATGAAATCGCTCCGAGCTACGTTCAACCAGATCGATCCCTTAAGGGTCCAAAGGGCAAAATGGCTGCAAACTTCAGCATGAGGTTACTTAGACACTGTGACCCTTAAAAACTTCTCGTCTAATCTTATGGGATTGTGTTGGGCCCCTCTACAATAACTTCTCTCAGTTTTCATTATCTTTGAGCGGTTTTCCTGTAGTCTCTAGTTTTCAGTTGATGGAAAAAGTGTCAAATGGAAGCAGTGTTAAGTTGCAAAGTGGTGCAATTTTTATTTTGCAACTCGTGTGACCAAACAGACTGTTCCAACGTGTCTGAATAGGAATTTTTGCACTAGGCATGGTACTCTTTCACACCCGAACACGTGGAATCGCTCCGAGCTACGTTCAACTGGATTGATCCCTTAAGGGTCTAAAGGGCAAAATGGCTGCAAACTTTAGCATGAGGTTACTCGAACATCGTGATGCTTATAAACTTCTCATTTGATCCTATGAGATCATGTTGGGCCCCTCTACAATAACCTCTCTTGGATTTCATTATCTCAGAGTTGTTTTCCCGTAGTCTCTAGTTTTCAGTTGATGGAAAAAGTGTCAAATGGAAGCAGTGGAAAGTTGAAAAGTGGTGCAATTTTTGTTTTGCAACTCGTGTGACCAAACAGATTATTCCAACGTGTCTGAATAAGAATTTTTATGCTAGGCATGGTACTCTTTCGCACCCAAACATGCGGAATCGCTCCAAGCTATGTTCAACCAGATCAATCCTTTAAGGGTTCAAAAGGTAAAATGGCTGCAAACTTCAGCATGAGGTTACTCGGGAACCGTGATGCTTATAAAATTCTCGTATGATCCTATGAGATCATGTTGGAGCCCTCTACAATAACCTCTCTCAGTTTTCGTTATGTCAAAGTGGTTTTCCTGTAGTCTCCAATTTTTAGTTGATGAAAAAAGTGTCAAATGGAAGCAGTGGAAAGTTGCAAAGTGGTGCAATTTTTGTTCTACAACTCGTGTGACCAAACAGACTGTTCCAACGTGTTTGAATAGGAATGTTTACGCTAGACATGGTACTCTTTCACACCCAAACATGTGGAATCGCTCCGAGCTACGTTCAATTAGATCGATCCCTTAAGGGTCTAAAGGGGAAAATGGCTGCAAACTTCAACATGAGGTTACTCGGACACCATGATGCTTATAAACTTCTCATTTGATCCTATGAGATTGTGCTAGACCCCTCTACAATAACCTCTCTTAGTTTTTGTTATCTTAGAGTGGTTTTCCCGTGGTGTCTAGTTTTTAGTTGCTGCAAAAAGTGTCAAATGCAAGCAGTGGAAAGTTGCAAGGTGGTGCAATTTTCGTTCTGCAACTCGTGTGACCAAACAAACTATTCCAACACATTCAAATTGACATGTTTATGCTAGGCATGGTCTTCTTTCACACCCAAACATGCAGAATCGCTCTGAGCTACGTTTAGCCGGATCGATCCCTTAAGGGTCCAAAGGGCAAAATGGCTGCAAACTTCAGCATGAGGTTACTCGGACATCGTGATTCTTATAAACTTCTTGTATGATCCTATGGTATAATGTTGGGCCCCTCTACAATAACCTCTCTCGGTTTTAATTATCTCAGAGTGGTTTTCCCGTGGTGTCTAATTTTTAGTTGATGGAAAAAGTGTGAAATGCAAGTAGTGGAAAGTTGCAAGGTGGTGCAATTTTTGTTTTGTAACCCACATGACCAAACAAACTGTTCCAATGCATCCGAGTAGGCATGTTTACACTAGGCATGGTCCTCTTTTGTACCTAAACACGCATAATCACTCTGAGCTACGTTCAACCGGATCGATCCCTTAAGGGTTTGAGTGTAGTATGTTGAAATAGGCCATTCCTCCTATTGTTCAAGTTGTGTCTCGGTGATATGGGCCTGATGTAACTTGAATTGTGGTAGCTTGATATATAGAGTCTATTGATGCTAGGGTTTAATTTGTATGATTTTGAAAAAAGAAGCCAACTGAGTAGAGTTACCAACTGAGTAGAGTTATCAACATTATTCGTAAATCATAATAATTTGTTTAGTACACTAGCCATTTTGATGCCTTCTTGTAGTCTCAAACATTATTTTGTATCATTGTTACATCGGTTTTTGAAGTGGAAACTTAATATAGCTCCATAATACAAAATATGGTTCAAGCTGATTTTCACGTGAAAAAAATGTGAATCAA
Organism: Sequoia sempervirens; assembly: GCA_007258455.2. Classification (NCBI taxonomy): domain Eukaryota; kingdom Viridiplantae; phylum Streptophyta; class Pinopsida; order Cupressales; family Cupressaceae; genus Sequoia; species Sequoia sempervirens. The sequence continues at coordinate 39,344 of VDFB02362178.1, forward strand.
ATCACGTTGATGTGAAAAAAAACCATGAGACCATAGCTTGTGGTGCAGGAACACCTAGGTCATGTAATGCCTTCAAAAGGCTAAGTTGTCAAAAATGTATTTAAGTCCATGTAATGCCAAAATTAAATGTAATCAAGGCATGAAAAGGCACAAAGTGTAATATTGTCAAAATGCTAAATATGTAAAAGAGAGAAAAAGAAAGAATGTGAAGAGACAAAACAAGAAAATCAAGAAAATCAAGGGAGAGGATGAGTCATAGGTCGTTCAAGGAAGATGAAGAGGTAGTTGATGGTTGAAAACTTCTTTAAAAGCATTGTAAAGGCCGAGTAAAGAGATCATTATATTCTGGAAGAATTAAATTAACAAAGAGTTCCATGTTTTAGCTTATTTTATGTGTTTTTTAGTTGTTTCTTAACTTGTACGGATTGTGCAAGAGTTTAGGGTTCAAATTTAGATTGTTTCCAGTAGGTTGGGGAATCACCATTTTTTTTCATCTATTTGGGAAGGAATCCATTAAATTTAATGTTTGTTTGAGCATTCTTCTTATGGCTCGGTCTGAAATCCTGTGCATTGAGTTTTGAGTCTTATAAGGCATTTCCACACTACTCCACCAATGTAGGTCAGGTAGATTGGTGGAGTAGGTTAGGGATAGGTTGTTTTTTATGTTTTTATGTTTGTGAGTGGAGGAAAAAGCAAGAATATCTTGAAGGAGCTGTTGCTACACAGGAAATTCTGAGTTTTCCATTCAAAATGAACAGTTTCCAGCATGATAGTGGAGAGAGAAAAAGTGCATGGGTTATAAGATGTTTCCAAATGCCTTTTTAGATGTATTTTGACATGTTCCAATGGTTGGCCAGAGGTTTTGAGGTTTGCATGTAGCCTATACAGGAAACCCTCATTGATTTTTGAGTTTTTCACCATATAAACAAGGGTTTGTCAATATACTGTAAAAAGGAGTCTTTTAATCCCTGAAAATGGATAAATTGGGAGTTTTGTGTTATGTCTAATGACTATTTTGAGGTTTTAAGTGTTTTGGGAATGTTTGAAGGGGGTCTTCTTTGAAAATTAGGCCTATTTTAGTAGCCTTTTTGATAGCGTTTAGACTAAAAATTGCTTATTTCTTCAATATAAGTTATTTTGAGTTTTTGATATGAGGAAATGGGCATTAAGAAGTCTCTAAAAGTGTTTTGGATCTTAGGTTTTGAAACATGTGTGTTTGGTTTACCCGATTTAGGGCATGAATGTCTCATTGAGAAGTAGTGCCTTGACTGCTCAGAGAATATAAGTCTGACCTAACAGTGATCGGTGAGTTGATTTTGAGATAATGTTGTCTAAGTGATGGTGTTAGGAATGTATGGAGTCTTGGACAAGGTTTAGAAGTGAGATATGTTGTTTTGATAGTTGGACAGTGAGGAGACTTGGTGTAAAATAATACATGAAATTGTAAGTTTAGTCAGAACAAAGTTAAAAGAGAGCAAGTTCTTGATTTGTATCAGTTGTAATAATGATGTTCACAGTGCTTGATGGTCCAGTAAAAGTTTGAAAGCCAATTGTAATGATGGATTGACTATTTGGGACAAGTTGAATGGAAGAGTGCCTTGTTGAAAATGGTGTTTTTTAAATGCATGTTGATCTAACTGATTGCATCAAAGTTTTCTAAAATGGTTTTTTGCTTTGAATGAGTCAATTGGAATATAGATTTGTGGAAGGATGAATGATGAATGATAAGAGAATTTGAGTGGATGAAAAGTAGATTTTTGATGAAATGTTGAAATTTTGTTTGATGTTCTCCAAGATGAGTTTGGGACAAGAGTCCCCTGAGTTATTGATTAGTTTGGCAATCTTTGTATTGCATCAGCTTTTTTCTTACTACTATGCTATGATAGATTTTTTCTAAGCATCCATAGCTTGTTCGAAAGCACCTGTTTTAGGATTTTAGCCATAGCAGCAAAGGCAATGAACTGTTTGATAAAAATGGCTTTGATAGACATGTATGAAAAATGTGCTAGTGATAGACAAGGTAGTGAATCAGGAAAATGCCCCCAAAGAAATGTGGTCTCATGGTGATGGAATGGCATGACGTAATTCCATGACAAGAAAAATTATTGTGGATTGTCATGGCATTCCATCACCATTGAGACCATATTTCTTTGAGGCATTTTTCTCAAAGCAGTTCAATGCCTTGTCTATGATATCTCTTACTATTATGCTTTTTGATATATTTTTTCCAAGCATCCATATAGCTTGTCTGAAAGACTGAGCCTTAGCTTCAACCAGCAGCAACAAGGCAAAACTTGAACTATTTGACAAATAAATGCTTTGCAGACATGTATAAAAATGTGGTATAGACAAGGCAAAGTTGAACTGTTTGAAAAATTCTCAAAGAAATGTGGTCTTATAGACGCCAAGTGAAAACTAAATGCAATTGGGAGTTGCTCCTAGTTATTAGTTATGCAGTGTGAAGTAATTGCATAATTGCTTAAGTTGACATTGTAAAAACTATATTGTAAATGAAATTTTGTCATCTATCAACATCTAGTTATTAGTTATGCAATGTGAAGCAATGCTTTGAGTTTGAAATATCTACAATGCAATGTAATCAACGCTATGAATATAAACTACAAAAATATATTTTTACTAAGTTACCGGTTCGGTTTTTAGTTCAGATCGGTTCGAGAACCCGCTTTGCCGGTTCAGAATTTTTTGGGGTTGGGTCTGCTTTGGGTTCGTAATACAAAAACATATAAAAATCATAAATATATATATTTGCGCGAATAATCAAGTCTCGTAATACACCACTCATATTAATAGTCAAATAACATATAGCAAAAATACAATTTCACCACTTATAGTGGAAATAAAATATTAGTGATCTAATTAATGTCATTATACAAAATTATAAATTAAAGTTCAAACATAAAAATGTCAAGTGTTTACAATCAGCCATTATTGATCATTGATCAATCTGAAAAGTGTGAACAATTTTCTATGTGGAAGGAAAACAAGAAAATAGTGTTATATAATTATTTACATTGTGAAAGAGCCAAAACCTTTTTCTTGCAGATCGTAGAAGAATCTCAGTGATTTTTTGGGTGTCCTTGCCTTGGAATGAAACTCTCTTGAGCCATGAATGATTGACAAGGAACTGTGAGAAAGAAATAAGATAAATCACAGTAACTTGGTAATTTCTTTCCTTGGGAAAAAAGGGTAAAGTTTTCTTTTCAGGGAGAATCTCCTTTAGAGTTTGAACGTGCATTGATAATTTTTAAGATAGACTTAGCCAAATATGTCATCTAGGTTTGAAGCTTTTAGGTAAAATGTTTGCTTCTTAAAATTTTGTTCAAAATTCAAGATGCAGGCTCTCCTCCCTTAGGGAAGAGAAGGCCTATCAAACCTAACACTCTTATGCAACACTTCTTAAGTTCTTGTTGATGCAGTATTAGATGTGAAGTTTCAAAATAGGCATGGTTATATAAATTCTCCATCTCACGACTACCATTGCATCAAATTAAGAATTTTCAATCCTTTATGGTCTAGATAAGAGAAGTATGGAGTAGTGTTCCAATGTTAAAGTCTTATTGTGAATCTCTTTGCTATGAGTGGTTCAAAAATGAGGAATCTCTCTTCTACACCAAATGAGAAATATTCACAATATGTGCTAAGAAGGAATATAAGTCCATAAGATCGAGTATGCAAGAACTGAGAATTGCAAAATTGGCTTACATTTGACTTCCAAACACATAAATTTTCACATTTTTTGATGTTCACATGTAAGTCAAAAAGTATATGTGCGTAAGTTGTAAAGTATACACTTGAATACACGTAACTCATATCTATTGAACCATGAATTTATAATTTGCAAATATGGACACCATCGTTAAAAAAGATTTGTATTAAGGAAATAGCCATGTACGCATACATCAATAAATGTTGATATAAGTATAAAATATAGTTACAAAATAGCCATATAGGCTTACGAGAATGCCATATAGGCATACAATGTCAAATATATCCAACACAAAATATGTACAAAATTTCCATGTAGGCATACAACAAAGGGCTTTGTGTATTCAAATTCATTTCTCTCCATGCTCCTCGTTCAAATACAATTTTCTTTTCCCTTTAATACATCCATGGTGATAATTTTTTCACTGCTTCTGTACTGTGGCTCGAGGAGTGCTCCTACCGCCTCCTAGTGTTTAGCTCCTAGTGAAGTTTCAACTGTTACAATAAGAAGTAAAGACATTAATATATAGAAATTACATTATAAAAATTAATATATTTAACAAAATAATCACTTACGGCCATCTCACAATCACTTTCCTCGATGGAAATATTTGCACACCGATGCTTAGGCGTGCTCAAGCCCTGTATAAACCATCCAAATAGGAATTAAACTACTAATCAATAATGCATTTGATTTTCACTAGAACTAGTTCATCTATAACAATGAATGCAAATTGAAATTTAGTAATGGCTCCCCATACCTCCCCTATCGAGCCATCGAGGATTGTATAGCTTATGAAACACCAATATCCATTGCCCTCGCATTGATTTGGCAAAGAGCCATACCAACATATGAAAATAAAACAAATAAATTATTCAATCACAAAAAAGTTACAATAGCCATCCATGTGATGACTTATAATGTATGAGATCTAATGAACAAAAATTTTGAGTACAATAAACAGATATATTTATGATTATTAGTTATCAGATTTGAAGTAATGCTTTGATTTTGAATGATCTGTGTAATGCAACGTAAGGTCAACAATATGAATATAAACTACACAAATCTATTAAACTTAGAATTTATTACTTAAGTTCTCTTTAAATTCTATATTACCTCTGTGAATGTTTGATCAAATCTACTGGCACTCGAAGGTGTTTCCTTGAAACCTCCAACAGTACCCTGTTCAACATCCAAAATCACATATTAAAATACCATTCATAAAACAATGCTATTAACACATGTAATAAATTTATAATTGTTTACTAACTTTACATACCCCACCGATAGGTGTACCGCAAAAATAAGTAGGTGGATGACTCCGTGCATCGCAAATTTCAGTATAGTTTCCTAAGAAAATATTGGGGGACTTCACAATTATTGCATGGTGGGTAATCAAAGACTATATACCATCTTTCATAAAAATGGTTCTTAATCTCTTGGTGGTGGCACCAATGAATAGGAAACCTCTTTGCATTGAGGGTAAGATTTTGATTTGTTTTAGGGTCAGTGAATAGAGAGCACAAATCACCTTTAGTAATTTTTAAATCTTTTACTTGTTTATATGATAATTTGTCCGCATAATATGCCCTAGTTGTCTGCCTCCTATCTTGTCATCCAGATATTTTTTGGGTGATTGCATCTACATTTTAACATGTCTTTCTAAATGAATTTTGCTAGAAGCATTCTTTCCTGCGGGTTGAAGCATTTGGATCACTCAACCTACTGATAAGATCCTCAAGTTGTTTTCTATTGTTCTCAATTTCACTCCTCAAATTTTCTTGAGTGTGAGGAGGGAATTGAGAGAATGGTGGGGGAGGTTGATTTTGTTGAGGATTTGTAGGATTTCCTACAAATTTTAAAAAAATTTCAAATCTAACCTAAAACAAACAAAATTAATTTCAAACTAACAAATTCAAAACAAATAGCGAACAATACTTACCTCCCGCATCTCTTCGTCGTCGTGGCACCATATTTGCAAACAAAATCCAACTATTCTTGATGAAATTTGTAGAAATCCTTCCTCCTAGAACGCGAGCGCGAAAGTGAGGATTTTTGGCCGTGGGCAGAGCTGAGAAACAGTAAAAAGCAAATGATACACATTTGAATTTTTTTTCTTTTAAAATCACATAACGCGCTCGCATTATAATGTGAGCGCGTTATGTCTTTCCAAAAAAATTTCCCATTTGGCCACAAAAGTGTGACCAACTTCATGCACCCACCCTCAAAATGCTACTAAAAATAGTAAGTAAGAAAGACAAGTCCTGAAACCCCTCAAAAAGATTCCCTAATCCTCCTGTTAGCCTATGGGTACCGTACTAATAGGCTAACCCTATTCCTCAAGCCATTGGTTAGGAAGGGGACATTACAATCCACCCTTCCTGAAATTGCTTGTCCTTAAGCAATCTCAACTTTGGATGCTGCAAAAAGTTCCCAAGACAACCTTCCTATATCACACCCCTCTGTGGGTGTACACCACTTGGATCCCAGGGATACCACTTGCCTCCAAATGACTCTTGCTGCACCAATTTAACCATACTAGGTATGCCACATCATCCAAGATCAACCCATAAATCACATGCCCTGTAAACATGATCATCCTGTAGAAGCAGCTCTGAAAATTTGCAAGGTTTGTCCTCTTCATTTGTAGAAAGAGACACCTCATATCAACTGTCCATCTCATGTGTGTGTGTCTTATGCATCGTAGTCAAGTTAGATGTGAGTGGGTTGAAAGTAAAGTCATATGCACTTCACACAATACACACACTATGGAAAGTATCAGTAAGCCCTGATTGTAGTCCTGATCCACAACTTGGATCCCAATTCCT
>VDFB02362179.1:0-28671 GCA_007258455.2 Sequoia sempervirens
GATGAAATAATAGATAACATGCATAAAAGAAGTGTGGAGGAACATCTTAACAAACATAAAGATGAATTGCATAAGAAATGGGGTATTCTACTGAAGCCCATATTTGAAGCCCTTGTGGAGGATCCTTAGTCTAATCCTATTAATCTGCCAGTTGCCCAAGGACCTAGAAGGACCAGTAGGTCCACATCTATTGCTACAATTTCCCCGCAACCCTCCAGATCTACATAAACTACTACTAGAAGAAGAGCGACATTTGAAACCTTAGCACCAATGAAAACTATAGAGAAAGGGAATGCAAGGCCTAAACAACCTACCAAAAGGAAGATTCAAAATGCAAATATTGAAGAGGAAGGAGAAGAAGGAGAGGAAGGGACCTCTAAACTAAAGAGGGAAGAAAAGAAGACTAAGAAAACTTCTTTGGTGCACCTTCACATGAGCCTCTCCAATTAGAGGAAATCTTCAATGGGATTGTGAATCATGGCATGGTACAAGAAATGATAGAACTTCATTTGGATGTGCCTCTTATAGATTAGAAAACCAGTGAGAAGGCAATAGTGATGTACATTATCAAATATAATGTGCCTCTAAGTGACATTATAATTTTTTTTTGGAGAGTCTTGCTCAAGCTCTAAGGTAAAAAAGAGAAAATGCCATAGAAATGGATGAAGAGCTGAGACAAAAAGCTCTTGATAAGGTTGGATCTTTTATTTCTCTAGAAGAAAAGGATAAAATATCTTAGAAGTAAACTCAAGAGCTAAGGATAAAGCATAGGGTGGATTTCCTCATAAGCATGGAGAAGGAGGACATAGATAAAATATAGAAAAAGATAGAAGAGGTGAAAAGTAAAATCCTTTAAGAAGTAAAAGAAGGTGAGAGTGTGGAACCACCACATATGTCTCCATCCCACATTGCACTATCTCCTCCACACAACACTAATCAAAAAAATCCACAAGAGGATCAAGAAGAGCAAGTTGCAAAAGATAAAGGAAATGCATCTCTTGATCATAATGTTGTGCAAAATAATCCCCCTCCAAAAAATACAAAGCAATAAAGTAACTTTGATGAGTAGGTAAATAGTGGTACAAGGGAAAATTCTGAGAAAAGATAGGAAACATCTTCCTCTTCCACTCCTATTGATTCAATGAAGGAGTTTTTGGCACAACAAATGCAAAGTCCACTTGTGGTTGCGCTACAATTGTTACAACTGCCCATGCTTGATGGACAAGTAAACTTGTCCAACATTTCTCCTCTCCACAAGTTACAACTAGGAGATATGCTTCAATCCTATGCAAGGCAAGATATTCTTCAACAACAAGTTTAGGATCCTCAGCTACATATATAGTGCCAACATCATCTCAAGTTCATGATTCCCTTGTTGACAATTTAATAAAACCTCCTTTTAAACAATGAACTACTTAATTTGGGGATCCATGGGCCCGTTAAGTTGTATGTATGATTATCTACATCAATTAATTAGACATTAGGGGAAGCTCTACACTTTGCATTACATACCTCACACATGTGACTTGTGTATTAGCCATGGTATAGAAATTTTTTTTCTCATGATTATGATGAAGGTAGGAAATGGTGATTATTGAACTACTTGATGGCTCTCATGCTTTCTTGGTAATACACATGTAAGAAGAATAACCAAGAAAAAATTTGAATATAAGAGACACTTCCCTCCTCCCAGGATGTTCTCTCCTTGGGATGAACTTGGAGATACTAACCTCTGACATGTTAATGTCAAATAATTGTTACATATGGTACACTAATAAGGAGATATAAGTTTCGAAGTCTAATGTATAGCTCAGTTGAGCTTGGTTTAGGCTACTATATTCCTAATGTCACTTCAATCTCCTAAAATGGTCATAGCTTGTTCCCATTGGTATAATTAAAATTAAAGGAAGTTTTCTAGGCAAGCTTATTATATTGTGCTAGATATTTATCCTAAGGTGAATAAAAGAGTTTTTGGGATCCCCACATATACCTAAGATGATGAGTAAACATGAAAGAAGTATTAAATTATTATGAAACCGTAACTATTGCTACCAATTTATCACTAATAAATTTCTCCTATAGAGGAGGAAGTTAGTAGCTAAGATGGCCAAGGTCTAGCACAAAAGTAAGTTTAGAGAATATGCAAAGGATTCCATCACTCTCCTAAATATGATTTTTGGTTTACCCAATGCAAGGGATTTATATCCCTAGATGTGCTATTTTATTCTCATAATGACAAATTCCAAGAGGATCAACTAGGCTGCAATCATTAGTGACACACTCCACGAACAATTGATCAATGTATTAGAATCAAGAAGATTCCATATGACATCCTATCTAGTGTATCTACTAGCTTTTAACTCTAATTTTCTAGGTTTGACAAGTGGGAACCTTATAAATGGGAGAGAACTAGTGTACAATCACTATCCTTTTCTCAAATTAAAAAAATAGAAACACTATAGCCTTGAATAAATGGTGCTTTTATCTTATCGGTTATCAAGTGCTTAGAAAATGATTATGCAAAGAGGTCGTCCTTGAAGGTAACCTAGGAGATGGCCAATTTAGGGAAATGGTTTATCTAATTTAATACCTTTCCATACATCAAAGTTGGTAGATGCCATAAGGAACCTTACAAGATCCCTATGTATACCAATAAAAAAATCATTCTCCTCTAGATATATAAACAAGAAATGGAGATATAAAAAATGGTGACCAAAAAGCACAAGAATGGAATTTCTTTTACCATCAAGGGTGGGTTGCACTTATACTCCAACATGCAACATGTTAAGGTTGTTGACTAGGAAATGACCATTTTTTATGGAGTTATATAAGGTAATAAATATATTTGATCCTATTGGGAAGATAGGACCACTAATTAGCCTATTTTTAAGCGAGCCAACACTAGAGGATTTTTTGGTAGATTGCTTGGATGAACATGAAGGTATGATTAGGGATTATTATTGTTTGACAATCCTCAAACAAAGAGTTTCCATAGTTATAGAATCCTAAAGGGAATTTATGAAGATGGGAAGATCTTAGACCCTTCTTCTAACTAGGATAAACTCCTCAACCAACGAATGGATAGAATAAACAAGTTTATTAGAGAGTATCCCTCAATAGAAGCTAAGACACCAGAAGGTAGTTGATAGAATGGAGAAGTGGATAAAGAGGCCTTATTGCATGGATTGCCCTCATTGACAAAAGAAAACCCCTAACACATAGAGTTTAATAGTGAAACAAGGGGAATCTTCCATCTCTACTAAGGGCAAGGAAACTAAAAAAGAGTCCAACTCTAAAGAGCAAACATAGACTAGGGCCTCACTTAAGAGAAAAGATAAATAGGCCATATAAGAGGAAAAATAATAGGTTGAGGAACTCCAAGCATTGATGAGGAAGAAGAGGGTTAGAACACAATATACTTAGGAAGTAGCTATAGATGTTCTATCGCAATCCTCATTTTCATTCTTAGTGACTCACAAGAGTAGCATAATCATGTCAATTCAATTATTTAACTAGTTGAACTAAATTGATGTTGGTTGTACGTCTTTTATACATATTTTTTCATTTTTTATAAGTAAATTAAGATTAAATTAGATTATTATTATTTAAATAATACTAAAGAGAAGAAAATAACAATTAGAAATGCTCTTACCATGATCTGCTAGAGTGGACTGGAGTTTAAGAGGGAACAATGGCAGCACAGTTCAGGGAGGAGGAGTCGCATGAGGAAACTATAGTTATAGGGGGCATTTTCATCAGCAGTTCGCACGCCTTAATGGGAGAAGCACGATTAGGACAGATATTTCTCACTCATGCTGCACTTAAAGAAAATAGTTAGTGTGGAGGGTTTTTGTTTGTTGGGGGGGAGGATGGAATTAAGGTTTTATACAGCTATTTAGATGGAGGAAGAGGGAGAAGCTTTTGTTTGCTGCTCGATCAACAAACTGTGAACCTTCGGCCACAGGAGATACCCCACAGTGCTTCATGACCACCTCTTTTTGGGGTCTCTTACAAGTGCATTGTGACAGAGGTTTCATGGACCAAGAAGAAAGAACCTAAGCTTATTTTGGGCAACATGCAGAAGATATTAGGCGCCCAGGAAGAGAGGCGGCTCAGCTAGCGCAAACCCTTCTTAAAAAAAGAGAGAAAGAAATCCATCTCGAAAGAAGTTCACGAGGAGCCAAAGGAAGAGGAAGGTGTAAAGAGCAATGTTTCAGAGGATGTTTGCAAGTCCAAAAACATTGTCATTGAGCACTGGTAAGAAATTTTTCTAAAGGTTTTAGGTTTGAGCGTGTTTCTATAGGCATGCATGCAGTGGTTTTGTGCTTAAACTGGTAAGAAATTAAGGATCCTACGATTCATGCATTGAAGCAGAGCATTTTATACTATGACCAGTCAAGTGGCGGTTGCATCATTAACATATATTTTGTTATCTTCTGAGTTTCCACCATTCAGTCGCCCAGATCAAACAAAACAAACCCCAAAACCATCTAGACATATGTGCCCATATCCTTTTTTACTCTTTTCTAAAGCTGATCCATATATTGGGATTGGTATATGATATAGAAAGCAGGCAAGGCATAGGAGTCTACCAAATATTCACTCAACAAGTTTCCATTATAAAAAGAAAGAAAAATAAATTAATATTAGGTAATCATAACTGCAGGGCTATTTCCATGATCAACTAGATCTTTTGATAAAAATCCTATCGCATCCACTATATTGTAATCACATCAACATCGATTAAACTCGTTATTTATTATTATTTTTTTTTCAAAAAGCCAAAACACCTACTGATGGGTGTTACTTGATTAAGGACTAGTATTAGCAGAGAGTAATAGGACAAGCACAAGGCAGGTCAATTCACTTCAAGCTCAGTACTAACCAGGATCTATTACCTACAGCTGTGCTGCTCTTCTCTGTGTACAGACCAATTCAAAATATTACAGCAAAGGTTAATGAATTAACTTTTTAACTTAAAAAAGAGAATTAACCTATTTATTGGTGGGAGTCAACATCACCGATGATGTGAGTAGATGAGTGAGGATGTTTGAGTGTGAGAGGATGTGAAACAGATGCAAATGAATGTCTTGTTAGAATTGGAAGACACCAAGGACTGAATGAATTGACTAACATTCAGCTGATATAGACGGAGGAATTGCCCGGTGATACCACCGCATATGCGCCAGGCCTGATCACGATAACAGACGATGGATGATGAAAACGTCGCCGCTGCAAATGTTCCCTGCTGTTCAAGCACTGTCTCCCAACAAGATGAACATACGAACTCTAAGAAGCTCATGACAGTTGGCACGTTTTACCCTAACATCCCTACACCTTCGCAATTCCTTCTCAAAAAATATAACTTGCAAATATAACTTGTAATGTCCCTTTTGATAGGTTTTAGGTTTGTGTGTTTTTCTATAGGCATGCATACATTGGTTTTTGTGCTTAAACTGGTAAAAAATTAAGGATCCTACGATTCATACATTGAAGCAGAGCATTTTGTACTATGGTCAGTCAAGTGGCGGTTGCATCATTAACTTGTATTTTGTTATCTTTTGAGTGCTCACCATTCAGTCCGCCCAGATCAAACAAAACAACCCCAAAACCATCTAGACATATATGCCCATATCCTTTTTACTCTTTTCTAAAGCTGATCCATATATTGGGATTGGTGTATGATATATAAAGCAGGAAAAGCTTAGGAGTCTGCCCAATATTCACTCCACAAGTTTCCATTATAAAAAGAAAGAAAAATAAATTAATATTAGGTAATCATAACTGCAAGGCCATTTCCATGATCAACTAGATCTTTTGATAAAATTCCCATCGCATCCACTATATTGTAATCACATCAACATCGATTGAACTCGTTAATTTTTTTTTTTTCAAAAAGCCAAAACACCTACTGCTGGGTGTTGATTGAAGACTAGTATTAGCAGAGAGTAATAGGGCAAGCACAAGGCAGGTCAATTCACTCCAAACTCTGTACTAACCAGGATCTAATTACCTACAGCTGTGCTGCTCTTCTCTGTGCACAGGCCAATTCAAAATTAACTTTTTTAATTAAAAAAGAATGCTGGGTGTTACTTGATTAAGTACTAGTATTAGCAGAGTAATGGGACAAGCACAAGGCAGTCAATTTACTTCAAACTCAGTACTAACCAGGATCTAATTACCTACAGCTGTGCTGCTCTTCTCTGTGCACAGACCAATTCAAAATATTAACTTTTTAACTTAAAGAGGAATTAATCTATTTATTGGTGGGAGTCAACATCACCAATGAATGTGAGTAGATGAGTGAGGATGTCTGAGTGTGAGAGGATGTGAAACATATGCAAATGAATGTCTTGTTATAATTGTGCAATGAGTGTTTAGTTGGCTCATAATGTTCAATACAATAGGTGGGATTTGATCCAATCTGAATTTAAAATTTGAATCTTCAAGGTTAATCCAACATCTGAAATGAGTTGGGACATGGAAATGATTAGATTTAGATGGATAATGGATGCATTGGGGTAGGTTCTTGAATTGGGCATGGTTAGTGCATAAATTGTGTGAATGTTACAAAAGAGATGATAACATATTAGGATACTATCATAAAAGGATCTTAGATATTAGTAGAATGGTCAAGAAAAGACTTAAGTTCAAATATGAGAGAATTAGTCTTACAACAAAGAAAGATGAAGATAATAATACTCTTTATGCACACTAAAAATGTCACAAGTGCAAATGTTCCCTTACGTGAAATTAAGATTGTTCTAACAAGATGTGAATATATGAAAAACCATCTAAAAGATAAAACAATGAGTTTAAGAAGTCATATGATAGTTATATCAGCCATTATAATGTCTCTTTTGATTTTTTCTTGTTTTTTCTTTAAATAATAAAATATAACTTGTAATTAAATATAAGTATGCAATCAACTTATTGTAGTTTTACAAATATATTATTTTATTAAGATTTAATGCTTTGAATGTATCTTTGAAAGATAGAACTTATCTTTTATATCGACTATTATTTTATTTCTCAAATCTGCAGTAATCTATCTTTATTAAAATGCCTTTGAAATGTCTTTGATTCCATTGAATCAAGAGTTTTCGTCCACTAACTCAACAATGAAAATTAAAGGGTTTTCGTCTTTTAATTTCAGATCTTGAGGGGTTTCTTCCTCAAGTTGCTGAACCATAATTCACTCTCCACAAAAAGTAATAATATAAAGCTATCTTCACAAATCGGTGTCTCCTTCCTCTTGATTTATCTTCCTCGTATAGTCTTTTTCTTAAGAGATATACCTCTTCATTTACATATCTATTAACTTTTCATTAAAACCAAAATTTATTAAATTTTATATTTTTAATAATATATTCACCTTAAATGCTCCCTTTATTATTTGAGAAGGGAGCATTATAACCATGGAATATTTCTAAAATATGACTGTTATTACTTGATTGTCTTCCTAATGCTTCTTAAGGGGGTCTAAAGACTGTTGTTTACTTTGTCATGCATTCTATTACAAACCCCTCATCATTGAAAAGACACTATTATAAGATAAGATCCATAGAAGTGTTGTCAAGTTTCATAGACTATCACATCTTCACTCCCATGAATGACTCTCCTCTTCCCAAAGAAATTACCATAAGAAGACACCTACAATTAATGTATTTATTGAGAGATTAAAAAGGACACCTATAGTGAAGGAGGTCTTAGGTATAGTTCCAAATCCTCGATAATAGATCTTAGGGAAGTCATCTATAATGATAACATAAGTCCTAACAGTCCCTCCTAGAGAATCACCATGACATTGACAATATATTGTCATAAACTTTGAAAATGATGGCTGTCATAAGGATGCCATAACATCATGAGATTTTCTGTGAAATCACATCACCAAATCTTTTCAATTTTTTTTTTCATGTCATTAGTATGGAGGACTGTAATGAATCAAAGGAGGGCTGGTGTAAAGTTATTTTAGGATTGTCATAGTATTCCTACCTATAATAGTCTCGCATTGTTCATGAAAATGTACGACATTATGTGTTGTTTCATGGTAAAATTCTTGAATTTAGGAAGGTGTTATAGTCAATATACGAAGGAAAATAAATATAAAAAATCATAAAAAAGACAAAAGAATTGTCGTATCAGCATTATGGAGACTATCAACATAGTAATACATTATCATAGTTTTTGTATGCTTGGATTATCTTGTATAAAGCCATGTGCTAGGAAATATAGAGTGTGGAATAAAGGATCATATCAATTAAAACAACTCTAATGATTAGAAAGATTGGAGATTTTAAAATATATATATATATATATATATATATATATATATTGATCAGAAGAGGCAAAGCCAAATTTTATTAATATAGCTACTATCAAAAGGATCTTACATCTTATATTACAAGATAATCATTATGTTTATACCAAAACCAAAACAAATAACCGTTCTTGGATGATATAAACATCTGAAGAGTTCTAGTAGACATAATTAAGTCCCAACTGTTGTTAAAGGAACAAATTGTCTTTGCAAAAATGGCCCCAATAACAAAGGACCTTGATCATCTAACATAGCATTATTGCCACCTCACCACTTTACCTTCACAATCTTCGGGATAACTCATCTCGCTTTCCAAATTTGCCTCCCTATATACAAGATTAATAGTAAAGCAATCAAAATAATCAAGAATTGTCGTATCCTTTCTCTAGTAGGGCTTTAAGTCTCTAGTTAGGTGTTTTATATTCTCATTGCATTGATAGTGATAGCCGAATCTCCTTCAATTTCTAACTTGTCAATTCCTTTCTTTTGGCATTCAATCAGCCCAATGTATAAGGCTGTGAATTCAGCTATGTTATTTGTATCCTCTTGAAGGGGAACATTATCTTGCCTTTAATGGAACCACTACTATTCCTAATTATACATCCTGCCCCGATGCACCAGGATTACCTTTGAAGCTCCATCAAAGTTCAGTTTTTTTTTTATGTGATCAGATTTAATGCACAGAAAATGACTCAAAATCAGAGATAATAACACAGCATATACCCTGGGAAAACCCTCCACTTGAGGGAGAAAAACCCAGCAACAAAGATCTCTCTTTTATATATCAATAATGGTAACAATTCGCTTTACAATGAGGCCAATCACAAGGCCAATATTTAGCATCAACTATAGATGTAATAACAGATGATAATCTGCTCTTCCTTGTAATCTAAATCTGCACTTACAGGAATTCGCAATGGGCTCTTGATGAAGCTCACACTTTATTTAAAGTATTCGCACTTGATGACAGATGCGCGCTTGAAGATATATTTGCCCTTGATCATACAAAACAGATGTGAATCACCGAACTCAGCTGGATTGCTTTCAATGGACGAACCAGGGAGTATATATACAGGTTAGGGAGGTCGCGCTTCCTCATCTCATAAGGTCGACCAAGATGTATATCAATTACAATTCAATTATGTCGGCCTCAACATAATCACAAACAATATAAGATGGGTCGGCCACATTAGCATATGTCGGCCTTGATAAATATGAAAATATCTTCTAATAAAAGATCAACACAAATTCTTTTATGTCGGCCATGAGATGAGATAATGAATGTAAATTGAATAGCCAACGGCTATCTTCAATTTAAGTCTTCCAAGAACGTGCTGAGCTGGAAGGAGCTACCGAAGCTGCTAATACATTAACAGTTTCAACCATCCAGTCTTAGGCGGATTCCATGTTGTTTGCTCTTTCTTCTTATCTCTTTCCCCAAAAAACATGGGGACTTTAAGGCCTGCCCAATTAAACCTCATTTTTCCATCCCACTCAGTAAAGACTCCTTTTGTCTTGAGTCTTATGCTATTTTGTTGTTTATCATTTCCACAATTGAGCTTTCTATCATATTAATAACTTATTCAACTGGTTTTGATTTGTTGTTAAAAAACCTTCTATTCCTCTCTTTCCATATTTCCCATAATATCGTTGATGGACTGATCTCCCATAAGCTACTAAGTAGCCCATCCTTGGTTCTAATAGGCCAACTTTGAGATAGGGATAATCTGTCATTGGGAAGAGCCGTTACAAATCCTAACTTTGCACAAAGCCATCTCCAACATTTTGCTGAGAAGGGGCAATTCAAGAGTAAGTGATCATTGCTTTCTTCATGAGCTTTACATAATACACATCTTGAAGGGCCTTCAAAGCCCATTTTTCTAAATCTTTCTGCTGTTAGAATTTTCCTTCTAGTTGCTAACCAAGCAAAAACTCCTGCTTTTGGTATTATTTTGCCACTCCAAAACAGCTTCTGAGATATGCCCAAATCAATGTTTTCTGCTTGGTTAGCCAATATGTTATATCCCTCTTTAGCATTATACTGTCCATACTTTGAGGCTGCCCATATTAGTGTATCATTCCCTTTTCTAAAGAATATTTGTCTATTTCTAATTACCTCTTTTAACTGCCTAGCCTCATGTTGTGGAATGGGGAGGCCCTCCAAATTTTTCCATTCCCACCCAAAGGCTGGGTCAGCCTCTAAGAAATTGACATAATCTTTTATCTTCTCCCCCCATGTTTGCTTTAGCCATCTTTTAGTTGTTTCAATTGATATTTGACTATCTATACTCGGATAGCCTCCCCATGAATCCTCCCAAAACAAGCATGAATTTCCATCATGAACATCCCAAGATACATGATCTGCCACTAGAGGCTTACATTTGAGGATAAAGTTCCATATTCTTGATCCCTTGGGGGGGTTATTAATCCTAAAAATTTCCTTGGATGCATTTCCTTCTAGATATTTAATTTGCAAGAGTCTCACCCACCTTGATTGTGGGTCCTTTATCATTCTCCATACTAGTTTTGCTCCCAAAGCCAGATTTTGCTTCACTTGATCTCTTAGTCCCATTCCTCCTAGTGGTTTTGGTTTGCAAATTTTATCCCACGCAATAAGGGCTATCTTATTCTTCTCCTTAGTCTTTTGCCAAAAGAAGTTTCTCATTTTTTGAATTAGGGCCTTATTCATTCCTGCTGTTATTGCCAAATAAGAGAGGAGATAAATTGGTAATGCTGATATTACTGTTTGAGTCAATAAAATATTAATAAGTTTGGTATACATATAGATTTGAATTTATTCATATTGTGAAAATAGAAGATGAAACATTTATTAAGTCAATAATATCACCATCAATATAATAACAAGTTTACACTTATATTGAGATGTGGTTTGATTTAAGGAAATATTGTAATTTATTAACGAGTATGAGTTTTTGCAAATTATTTAGTGGATTGTTATTTTTAGTAGAATATATATAGTATGCATAATTGTTCAGTTGATCATATATATGTGTCTTCATAGTTAATTGAATTAGTTTATAGTTGGTTGTGATAAAGATTAGATTCTTGTGAGTAAATTAATTTTGAATTGCTTGAAGTTAAGGTATTGAATTTAATATATAATGATAAAATTAAATTTCTTAGGAATTGGGTATTAGATATCTAATATACAAAAACAATAACCATTTGAATAAAGAAAACAAACTTATATTCTAAGTTAAAACAAAAACCTCCACAACCAAAACTCATTTGTGTTAGATTTGGTTGTGAATCATTAAAAATCAAAATAATTGAAGGAAAGCAAGAAAAGAGATGAATAAATTCAGCACTCCCTTAGCACTGAACTAGTAGTCCATATTACTACTAGCCAAGGGGAGGGGTGAGTGTTGTTTATATAACAAAATAATGGCAGACAATTCCAAGAGGAGTAATAACTCCCAAGTGTCCATAATAGGTGGGAGTTTTACCTACTTGGTAAATGCCAGATTACATGGTTATGCCTACTCAGGTAAAGACAAGAAATGGTTATGAGAGGTGGCTAATAAATCCAAACAAGGGTGTGAGACTCGACTACTCAAAGGTGGGTGTGAGTGACACATGTGATTGATGGATTATGCCACATGTCCTCATCTTAACCATTCTAATATAACCTAAGCAAGCTTAATAATGTGTAGGAAAAATAAATATTCCCTAAGATGAGGAAAAATAAAAAACCTATACTAACACCCCCCCTTAAGCGTAGTTTAGGTGGGTGAAAAGACACAAAGATGGGTCCCGACTACTAGGCCATGTTAGGTACCCACATACAAATGTAATCTCTCACAACCAGAGAAAAGGAGAAAACCCAGTGGGACAAAACTCCTCCCCAAAAGAGAGAAAAGAAAACAAGTTTCCCAACATAAGAATAATCCCATGTAAGGAAGAAGTCCCCTCCAAAATAGAAAGGATCAGAAAGATTATGTAGCCTTCCTTCAAGTAGTCAATCATGCCAATGGTTGATGCTCGAAACTAGATGTAGAAGATGGTCCACAATCGTCGAACAACGTTCCTCCCCTTAAGAAGAAACAAAACCAAAGGTCCATGAAGAATATCCTCCCAGTCTTGAAAGGAATATGAGGGAAGAAAGCTCAAAATATAAAAAGTCTCTGAAAACTGTTCATGTGTCCCCATGTCGATGCCGAAAGCTGCCACCATCAAATCAGGTGCGTGTTCTAGGCCACACTGATGAAGATGACAATCCAGAACCTAGTAGAGATGCATGTAGAACAAGATCCAAAGACTCAACTACCTCCTTTGAAGACAAAGATGCCTCCCCCAAATGCTGCTCAAAAGTATCCACAATCATGTCAAACTATGATGAATGATCATGTGGAGAATGAACAAGAGGATCCAAAGGTTCCTCCATAACAATTGAAGAAGAATCAACTTCATCAAAGAGAAGATGAATGTCATGAATAGTGTCTCCCAAATCTAAAGTATGAGACTCTATAAACAAACTTGCAATGTCTATCAAGTAGTCATCTTAAGTAGCTATATCTGGAAGACGATGTACATTCTACTGCTCTGTAGCAACACAAGTATCCTCAGAAGAAATAGTAGGTGGAGGAGAAGGAATGCAAGGCTCAAAAATTGGATCACATGTGAGAATACCCAAGTTCAAGTAACCAAAGTTCTCCTCAAAATCAAAACTCACACTAGGAGTGTGATCAACAACCAAAGGATTTGAACCATCATTAGGTGCAAAGTCTAAAAAGGTGTATAACCGAGATGCATGATCAACCACCCTAGTAGCAATTATCTCCCTACGTTCCAAGTCTTTGATGATAACTAAATCAGGTGCGAATTCCACAGTCTTCCCTATCCCACCATGAGTGATCTGATAGATGGAAAGAAGATTGTTCATCAAACGAGGTACACACAAAACATCATTGAAAGTGCTATCCCCAATATCAATAGATCCTTTCCCAATTACATCCATGTATGTATTGTTTCCCATCAAAATAGGTGGCATAACACAAGGCTCAAAAGAAGAGAACATATATTGTGTAGAAGCCATATGATGAGAAACTTTAGAATCTAGGAGCCATCTCCTTGATCCAAGACATGTAGAAGCACAAAGAGCTTTACCTTTTGATTTACTTGCCCCTGTACTATGGCCTTTTTCCTTATCAGATTCTGATTGTTTTGAATTTTTGGAATTAGAAGAAGTTGAATCAACCATTTGAGAAGGAAAACTGATTTTATTCTTCTCAAGAAGATGTTTTAGTTCATCAATATCCT
This sequence comes from Sequoia sempervirens, assembly GCA_007258455.2. Lineage (NCBI taxonomy): Eukaryota > Viridiplantae > Streptophyta > Pinopsida > Cupressales > Cupressaceae > Sequoia > Sequoia sempervirens. The sequence goes on from VDFB02362179.1 coordinate 13,604, forward strand.
TCTTATAACAAGAATGTTCTTCATGTCCACTCCTCTTGCAATATGCACAAGTGGGCTTCTCCTTCTTAGATGAATCCTCTTTTAAAGAGAATTTCGAGTCTACTTTAGATGTAGATAAAGATTGATTTGAATCTTTCTTTCTATCTCCTTGGTTCTTTTGTTTCTTGTTTTGCAGCCAAGGCATGAGACTTAGAAGATTTAATGATGCCCATTTGAATCAATTTATCTTGCTCCTTTGTGGGATCATAAGCGAACTCACCTAGAGAAGGCATAGTAAATCCTTTTCCTAAGGCTCTTTTCATTGCATGAAATGTAGAAACAAGCACTGCATAATCAGGACCAAGTTTTGAAAGAATGCTTAAAATCAACTGTGAGTCATCCTTTTTAACTCCACATTGCTCCAACTGCAATCTTATGGCATTCAACTTAGTAAAGAAATCCTGAATGGTGTCAAAATTGCATGGGCTCAATCCTGTGAGCTCGTTCTCCAATGAATGTGCTCTCAAATCATCTTGTTTACCAAAGAGAGTATTCGAAGTATTCCACACTTCATTTGGTGATTTTGCAGACATAATATGAAAGCGTAGATCAGGAGACATAGCCATGCACAAGGTGCCAAAAGCTTCATCACACTTGTTGAACCATTTAGGCTTTTCTTCATCATTTGTAGGTTCCTCATCAATACCCATTGTTATTCTATACAATCTTAACTTTCTTAAGTGAAGTTCCATTTCATTTTTCCACTCAAAGTAATTGTATGGTGTGAGTAGAGGAATTGTTTTATCCATTTTATATGTTTTTTGCAATGTAAGAGAAAATGCAAGAAAAAAAACACAGAGACATCCCCCCTTTTTCACTCAATCAAGAATCCCCTCCAACAAAAAATAATTTGGCACTTTATAAATCAATGCGTTTACAATGTTGGGGTTGTTTTCTAGAGTTTTACAAGTGTCCTAAATGGAATCAAATACTGAAAGTATAATCAAATATTAGAATGAGAACCTCAAAATAGCACCAATATGTAGTGCTCAGAAAAATATTCACTTTCGAAAAAAGAATCACATCAATCGGAGGTCATACGTGAAAGTTACATCTGTTTGAAGTTCAAAAAATGAGGATTGTCCTTCAGATATGATGAGAAAACTTATTTTCTGAAAATCTAGAATCACTTGAGCAAAAAATGATCAGACCACTATGAAGAGCGCAAAATTTTACCCCAAATAAAAAAAAATTGCTCGCAAAATGGAGCTCGGATGACTGAGATATCACACTTTGAAGTTCATGTGCAAAAGTGAAAACTATAATGGAGAGGGGTCCAAAATTTTCAAAAAATCCACCTTCGCCAAATTTAGCTGAGATGTTGCTAAATGTAGCGAAATTGCCAAATTTGTCTGAACCGCCAAATGTAGGAAACCTCCTGCCAATTTAGTTATCACCAGCTAAAAATAGAACATCGCCAGATTTGGATGAACTATTAGGGCTCCTGCTAAATGTGGCAGAGGCTGCACACAAGCCGAGGTCGATGATTATGTAGGTCGAATAGAGGGGGACGAATTTTGCAGGTTTGACTTCTTTTTTCAAAAGTTTTAATATTAAAAATCTTTTTGAAATTTGAATTTTGATGTAAATAGTCATTAAAACGAATAAAAATGTTTTAAAAAGCCCTTTAATAGGTTGATGGATGGGCAATTCATAAGCCCATACCGGGCTTAGGGTGTACACGCTTGTACCCACGCTAGCGGCCTTTGGACCATTTTTTAATTTTGGATTTTCTGACTTTGTTTTTGCTTTTATTTTGGATTTTTCAAAAACTTTTACAATGAAAATAACTGAGAAATATTTTAAATGCATAAAATAATATATTTTTTCGAAAAATGTGCCATACCTTTTGTAGGTGGGGTCGTACGACTTCATTTGCTAAATTTTTTTTGCCCCAAAAATGACTTTCTCCAAATTTAACAAATTATATATGGAAATAGGGGTTTTTGGACCTTCTGGATGTGATGGCACAGTCCATTTTGCCTCAAAGTGCTTTGATTTTTAGGAGCTCACGAGATCTTCACTGAAAACCTCTATTTTTCAACCCTTAACAGATCTCGCATCCAGAGTCCAATTTGGATGAAACAAAAGCCTAATCTGACATTTTCAGCTGCTTTGAACTCAATGGTGAGTTTAGAATGTGTTCAAGAAGCTCCAAAATACTTGCAATAAAATGCAATAGAAATAGAGCCCGCCCCCCCAAGAAACTGAGAGCTCTATCAAGCAGTTCTGATTCTTCAGGTCATTATCAGATGCAAGAGAAGAACATACTTTGCTTTCATGAATGGATTGAAAAAACTGCTAACCCACAACTCACAACCAACTCTGATACCATGTTAGATTTAGTTGTGAATCACCCAAAACCAAAATGATTGAAGGAAAGCAAGAAAAGAGATGAATAAATTCAGCACTGCCTTAGCATTGAACCAACAATCCATATTACTACTAGCCAAGGGGAGGGGTGAGTGTTGTTTATATAGCAAAATAAGGGCAGATAATTTCAAGAGTAATAACTCCTAATTGCCCATAATAGGTGGGATTTTTACCTACTTGGTAAATGCCAAATTACATGGTTATGCCTACTTAGGTAAAGACAAGAAATGGTTATGAGAGGTGGCTAATAAATCCAAAAGTGGGTGTGAGATTCAACGACCCAAAGGTGGGCGTGAGTGACATGTGATTGATGGATTATGCCACATGTCCTCATCCTAACCATTCTAATATAACCTAAGCAAGCTTAATAATTTGTGTAGGAAAAATAAATATTTCCTAACAAAAGGAAAAATAAAAAACCTACACTAACAATCTGGAAGTAGGTATGTATATAGTCTAGTGAACAAAATTAGTTTTTAATACATAGGTTATCACTTGTGAGACTAGAGATTTTCTAAAGATTGGATTTTCAACTTACTCTAAAGATTAAGTAAATCATTCTCTCAAATTAGCATTTAAACAAATTATTTAATTGAATCTTAAAGGTAAACCTTTAAATTGAATTTAGGGTAAATAACATTCATCATACACTTAGAAGAAATCTTGGTCATATTTTCTTGACTCCCTAAGGATTTAGGTTGGATTTCAAGGTGGAATTAAGCTACTTATTTGCATAAATACACTCTTGATAGATGGTGACCTCGATGCACTTCTATTACAAAAGTGTAGTCTATAGTGACCGACTTAGAACTTGGATAGTCTTGATGAGTCTTAGTCTCTAGCTAGAGAATGTACCTATCCAATATGGATAGATGCTTATCCAATTTTAATAGATACATATCCTAGGTGGATAGATGTGTGCCTATCCTAAATGAATGAATGTTTGTCTCATATGGATAAATGTGTTAGAATTGTGAATAACACAAGACGCAAGATCAAACAACGAACAAAGAAACCTTCCACACAAGAGATTTGCAAATCAAAGATTTTTTATTCCTCAACAAAAAAGCTTACAAAATGAAAAGCTTCCATGAATCTCTAGAGAGACTTCAAGTTGATATGGTTTTTGAGTTCAAGAGATAACACAATGAGGGTTGAGTGCTATATAGGAGCAACCCTAAATGATAAAGGGATTATACCATGACAAGTGTCAACATCTCATGTAATGAGACAAAATGGTCTAATAATAGCTCACTTCAGTTAACATAAAAAAACACTCCTAAGTTTAGCTTAAGTGCATGAAATGAATTAGACTAATAATTAATTAAAGATTAATTAATTATTAGCTAATGCATGATTACTCTAACACACCCCCTTAAGATGAACTTAGGGAGCAGCTAAAAACCCTAAAAAACCAATGCATAAAAAGCAAAGAATGAATGATGGGTCTCAACAAACAAGGTTTGATGAGGTACCCATGTACAAACAATCTAATCTCTCACAATTGGAGAAAAGGAGAAAACCATGTGGGAAAAAAATCCTCTCCAAAAGAGAGAAAAGTGAATGAAGGACTAAGAAGCTTCCAAAATAGTGTCCCAAAAAAAAGGAACATGAAGATGCTAGAATTAAGGTGTCTCAACCTTTGAGTCCTAGCATTATTTTTGGGATTACTATTTGTGCAAATATTGATATATCCTAAGTTGTAACGCCTAATCATGAAAGTTGACGATAACAGTATTATTAAATGAAACAATAGACTAATCAATTGAATATTAAGTGTAAAACCAAGCAATGCCCATTGACATGCCCTGACATACATGGACTCTGATAGCCAACACAAAGCATAAGAACCACTAAACAATTTTTTTTTTTTTTATCGAACATTCTTATTTATAAATGGGTTTGAGCACCAATTTCATCATGTTTATCATTTTACATTACAACTGCTCCAATATTACTCAATGAGGAGATATTTTTACTAATCGTTCACGTTTGGGGAACACTATTCCAAAATAGGATAGGCTGCACAACATAACTTCTTATAATACATCTAAGTTTCAAGGGCTAAGAGAAAATTCAAATCCTATGCTTCGGTAGCTAACATAAATTTTCACCTTGAGAGTGATGCTTTTAGTCAAAATTTGTTTCTGTCCTCTCCTTTCTCTGTAGAACTCTTCAGTACCTTCAGTCACAGGAGAAACCTTCATTCATTACGCTTATAGAATGGGCTTATTGAAAATTTCTCAGTTTCTTTTAATTGCACCAGTTTACAAGTAGTATTATTGTAAATGCCTAAACTAGGCATCATTTTAAACTTGATATTTACATTTTGGGACACTGTACCCATCAAGGTAAGCCGCAACACCAAAATTCCACGGTTACATACATCTTAAGTTGCATTTAACATGTAATTTTAAAACAAAAGCAAGATATGAGTCTTATATTCACTATGAGAAACAAGAACTCAACCTTGAAGATGACGGTTTGCTAATATGATCAAGTAACCGCTCCAAATCTTAAAAGAAATAGTCTCCAACACCTTTAATACGATTGGAACCGTCATTCACAATGTATATATAAAATGCATTTATATTAAATCCTATTCAAAGCCAAGCTAGTTTACTCAATAGCTATTCGTTTGATGCTACAGCTGAAGAAATTCAAAGCGAATTTAAGTGATACAAATTTTGTAGTAATTTTTTTTTTTATAAATATATAACTATGCAAGAGAGCAATATCGAGTTCCATCAACTCTTTTATGAAGATAGTTGACTCAAATCAATTCGACTCCTGAAACCTTTGTTGTATTTGTCTTCTTTCAGAATCTGTCGGATTCCAGCCAAAGCACAAACGTCAACTACAGGTTAGTCTGGCTCCTCTAGCGAATTGAAAGGAAGAGGCGTCGTACATTTATGCCTTGAATCCAACGTTTAACAAGCAAAAATCTTCTCAACTATAAACAGATACCCTTAATGCAATGCTAGAATAGTTTTAAAATGAATTACATTACTATTTCTTTTGAAAGCCTCGCATAGGAGATCAAGAAATGGCTTCGAATGCTTAAGGATAGAGATTAAAGTTAATTTACTTGTAGCCATATTGGAGTTTGTCTTTCATTTTTCTTCTGGCTTGTAACTGTTTTCCCAATTTACCAGTGTGGAATACTCCTTAATGTTCTCTTTCACTACTAAATTTTGTCCATCCCTGAAAGAGGGCTTCTTCTTTTCTGCATGCAACTCAGGTAGTTAGTAACACAATGTAAAATGTTAATAGAGGGCAAATTTCGTTTATGCTGAATTAAATTTAAATCTTTCTTTTGCTCTCCACCCAGCCACCCCCGAGCTCAAAATTAGCTCACAAAGAGTTGCAACTCCTTCAAAAGCTCACACAAAGTAGAATTTTTAGCTCACACAGAGCAAGTCATGACTCACACAGAGTTGGGCTGGCTCACACAGAGCACTAGAACATTGGAACCATAATAATTCTTGAATTTCATTATCAATTTCAAAATTTCACTATTGAAGTGAGTTTAATTAATCTTTAACTTCATAGTCAATCTGCAAATTTCATCATTTGAACTGAAATGAAAATTTCAACATGAACCAACTACCTTACCTCTGTTCTTCCAAATTTTTTTTGTTCGTCTCCCCCCTTTCGTTATTCTTTTCTGCTTCTTTTATTAGTTCTCCATCCTCTTTTCTCTGAAAATCCGTTTTCTCCTGTTTCTAGACAATAATCCCGAGAAAACCCAAAGAAATAGGAACTATATAATTCCCCCTCATTTTCACATCCAAGAGCAATTATTTACTTATTCTATCTAGTAATCTATTTTATAATTAAAACAACCTTTTTACAATATTTTTTTCAAATCACCAAAAGCTCATATTTATTAACATTTCATAATCTAAAACAAACATAATATTAAATGTTCAACATTCATCTTTAGTCTTACCACTTTGCCTATTAAAGATCCCAACAAACAAAATTTGCTATGCCCCTACATTACTCCCCCTCTAAGCTCTCGACTTCCTCTTGGAAGCTAACCAAAAAGATAAGGAAATAAATATTTCATTCTGATAGTATCTTCCCAAGTAGCAGATGATATATCATAGAGGTCCCATTGGACCTTGACCTGATCCAGTTGTTGTCCCCGCAAGCTCAGTGTTTGTTGTTCCAAGATGCGAACTAGCTCCAGTGTTAGCTGCCCATCTTGCACCACCTGTAAAGCATCCCATTGCAATACATGAGAAGAATTTGAAACATATTTCTTAAGCAAAGATACATGAAAAACATTATGGATACGCGATAAGCTGGGTGGTAATGCTAAGCAATATGCAACTAGGCCCATCCTTTCCAGAATTTCAAAAGGTCCAACATATCTAGGTGCCAACTTAGAGCCTTTCCCATAACAGATAGAGCTCTTAAAAGGTCTCACTCGCAGAAAAAATTTCTCCCCAACTTAGAATTCACGATCCACTCTCCTATTATCTGTGTACTACTTTTGCTGATCTTGAGCTATCTGTAACTGCTCGCGAATACAAACAACCTATTGTTCCAAATCCCTAACAAGTTCAGGTTCAATAGTAACTCGATCCTCTAGTCGATCCCAACTTAAAGGATTTCTACAGGGTCTACCATAGAGGGCCTCATAAGGTGCCATATCAAGAGAACTGTGATGACTATTGTTATAAGCAAACTCTACTAAATGCAAATAATCTTCCCAGCGGGACTTTTGATCCATTACATACATCCGGAGCATATCCTCCAAAACTTGATTTACTCTTTTAGTTTGTCCATCAATTTCTGGATGATAGGCAGTACTGAAGTTGAGTTGAGTTCGCAAAGCTTGCTGAAGTGCAGTCCAAAAGGCTAAAGTGAAAATAGGATCCCTATCAGAGATGATTTTCCTAGGCACATCATGAAGTTGAACTATGTCATGAAGGAACACTCTGGCCACTAAAGCATCATTATAGGAAGAACTCATTGGAGAAAAATGTGCTACTTTTGTTAATTTATCCACAATCACCATAATGACATCATGCCGACGAGCAGTGAGTGGTAACCCTACAATAAAGTCCATTAAAATTACATCCCATTTCCACTCTGGGTATGGGTACCGGCATAGGTGTTGGGAATGGCAACTTTTTATGTTTGGGCACTCCAAAGTAGCGGCGGCTTCATCCATGCATCATCTTAGCATTTTCCGCAGGAAGTGCGGGACAGAGATGTGGGTACCGGGATGGCGACCGGGATTGCCGATATGATCCAGATGTAAATCAAACCTCAGGGTCTCAAAAACGAAGAACGCTCCTCATCCGGCGAATAGCCGAATAACCATTCAAATCATCGCGATCGGCTTTCCATAAACTTACGCACTAGAGGTTTTGGACCGAACCAATCTCATGGTACAGGCTATCTGGGGAATAACATATAAAATAAAATCGCGCAGGAATCACAAAATATTATCGTGGGGCTAGCCTTCAACTCGCGGCGTGCCTAGTGAACATCAGCTTCGGCATTCTACCCTTTATTATACTGGATCTTGGTGATGTCATTCGCCAAAATTCCATCAATCTATCGTATCCAACGTTCAATTAAAGGTAGAGAAAGGAATCTCATGAATCAGTGATTTGGAATGCAACTCGGTATCTATATCTAAAGCAAAAATCGTGCCATTTTGATCAACATGTTTCCGCCCTTCCCGGCAACTCCGATCATAGCGTTCGAACAAATTCCAGTTCAGCGATTATCGGTGGGGCTCAAGGCTTCGCCAACCTTCATTTCTAAGGGACTGGCTTCCGGTATTTCCAGCCGACGCGTTTTGAGCAGTGCGTGTTGAGATGGATGGCGGGGCCGGGCGATTATTAACTGAAGTAACTTTCCTTCAAAATTTGGAATGCTCTTTCCTGCTATTCGGACCAAACAAATTTCTTGCCTTGATCTTGGAGATGTGATTGGGTGTGCAATTAGAGAAACCCTTCTACAAAGCTATGCACGTAATAGCTAGCTGAACCCATGAAGCTTCTGACCTCAGCTACATTAGTGGGAGCAGGCCATTCCAAAATAGCCTGAATCTTGGAAGGGTCTACAAAGATACCATCACCAGAAATAACATGTCCTAGATACTGGATCTCTGCTTGGAAAAATTCACACTTAGCAATGTTTGCATACAACTGATTTTCCCACAGACACTGTAACACCTGTCACAAATGATCTTCATGCTCCTCCACAGTGGGTGAGTAGATCAGTATATCATCAAGGAAAATGTCCACAAACCGATCCAGAAAAGTTCAGAAAACTCCATTCATTAAACTCCTAAAAACTGTCAGTGCATTAGTCAACCCGAAGGGGACAATAGTAAACTTGTAATGATCATATCTGGTGTGGAATGTTGTTTTATGTATGTCAGCTTCAACAATTCTCAATTGGTGATATATAGACTTAAGGTCTATCTTAGAGAAAATTTTTGCCCTTTGAATCTAATCAAACAGGTCATCTATGCTCGGCAAGGGATAGCGGTTCTTGATAGTGAGCTTATTAAGCTGTCTATAGTCTATGCAAAGCCGAAGAGTTCCATCCTTCTTCTTAACAAAAATCACAGGTGCACCCCACATAGATACACTAGGACAGATGTGACCTTTTTCTAACAATTCCTCAAGCTGCAATTTAAGTTCTTGTAATTCTTGAGTGGTCATCCTATAGGGAGCCTTAGAAATTGGCTGAGCTCCAGGGACTAAATCTATGTGAAAATCAATTTCCCTTTTAGGTGGCATACTAGAAAGTTGAGGAGGGAACACATCAACAAACTCACGAAGAATAACATGATCCTCCAACATAGTGTCAGGTTTTTCTTCCGATCGGTCACTGATGGAAATAGCAAAGAATTGACACCCTTTCCTCATACATCGCTTAAGCTGCATTGCCAAAATCATCCTAAGAGATACTGGTCTCTTGATTCTTGAAACAACTACCTTATTACCCAGATCATCCAAACACTTGATAGACTTGCATCGACAATCTAGTTTTGCTTCATGACCATTCATCCAATCCGTACCTAAAATTACGTCATAAGACCTCAAAGGTATCACTCGGAAATATGTTTTGTTAGACAGTGAACCAAGCTCTAATCGACATTCTCTAACGAGAGAGTTAACTGACATTCTAGCTCTGGAAGCTAACTCCACATCCCAATTCACATTTTGCTTAGCAACCACAAGCCCACACTTCTCCACTACAGATGGGGAAATAAATGAATCTGTTGCTCCTGAATCGAAAAGAATGGACAAAAACCTTACCAATTTTTCTGAGAACCTTTATGACGGATGCTTGATGACCAACTTGCCGGTTTTCTATTGCTGCAAAAACTCAATGAGATTTTCCAATATCATCCACGGTAGGTTCGAATGTTGTTGACTGTTGGATTCCTGAAGCTGTCTTATTGTGTGGACATTCCCGTGCAAAGTGTCCCTTACCGCCACAATGTAACAAGTGCGATTCGAATTGGACTGGAAAACTGATCTACCCAAATCAATCTAATTTCCTTGAGTATTCTGTTGTGTAAAAGTTGCTTCATTGTATTATGTCTGATTCCTCTGTTCTTCTCTCTAAGTGGGGTTTTTCCATGACCTGATTGATCCTTTTGGTGAGGACCTAGCTTTCTGATTCCGCTATGACTGTGCTGGTCTAGAAGAGTAGGAAGTCGATATGTTTCCATCCCTAAAAGAATGGGACTGATTGCGGTTATAACGTTGGAATGCACTCCATGGTTGGTCATGATGTCTCGGCTGTATTTCCTCCACAATAAGTGCTTTCTCTACTGCCCGTTTCACAGTAGTGGGCTTAGACAAGCGAATTGGTCCTGCTATATTGTGATTTAGTCCTCTTATGAAACAATTTACCACGAGCTTCTCATCCTGAATGTAATCCACATACTATGACAACTCAAATAATTTTTCCTCATACTATGCTACAATCATTCCTCTTTGTTGGAGATTGTGAAATTCATCTATTTTTTGTTGCCGAAAATGCTCTGAAATGTATCTCTCTTTGAAGGCCTCTAAGAAGGTTTCCCAAGTGACATTTTCAGGGGTTAAGTGTCTTTTTCTCTCCTCCTGTCGCCACCAGGTATTTGCACTCCCCTTAAGTTGATGAATTGCCAATCTGGCCTTAAGGTTACTTTCATAGGTCTTCAATGCAAAGTTCTTTTCAAGACTTATTAACCATGATTTAGCCTCTAATCCATCTATAGACTCGAAAAATTGTTGTGGCTGCAACCGAATTTTTTTTCGTATAATCTTGTCCATATCCACCGCAGCCCCCCTAACTACCTAGTTGTTACTATGAGGTGGAGGGTATTGCCTTGACTCTCCTTCCTCAACATGTTTTGGTCCATTGTGGCGGGGACTTCTTCTTTCCCGAGGCACAAAATGGTGTTCTATATTATGATGTTGGTTTGGCATCGGTAGCCTTTCTTGTATCACATTTGCCATATTTTGTATAGCTTGGAGTATTTGTGGTCCTTGATCCATTGGTTCTCCAGGTTGATTAGGTTGATTCGCTGACATTGTTTTTGTCTACACAACAAAATAGGTTATTTTAGACAATTTTACTTTTACCCCAGAGCTCCCAGTGCTAAAACTTGGCGCTTTGATACCTTTGTAACGCTTAATCATGAAAGTTGACAATAACAATATTATTAAATGAAACAATAGACTAATCAATCGAATATTAAGTGTAAAACCAAGCAATGCCCATTGACATTCCTTGACATACATGGACTCTAATAGCCAGCGCAAAACATAAGAACCACTAAACAAAAAAACATTATCGAACATTCTTATTTATAAACTAGTTTGAGCATCAATTTCATCATGTTTATCATTTTACATTACAACTGCTCCAATATGATTCAATGAGGAGATACTTTTAATAATCATTCAGGCTTGGGGAACACTATTCCAAAACAGGATAGGTTGCACAACAAAACTTCTTGTAATACATTTGAGTTTCAAGGGCTAAGAGAAAATTCAAATCCTATGCTTTAGTAGCTAAGAGAAATTTTCACCTTGAGAGCGACGCTTTTAGTCAAAATCTATTTCCATCCTCTCCTTACTCTATAGAACTCTTCAGTACCTTCAATCATAAGAGAAACCTTCATTCATTACGCTTATAGAATGGGATCACTAAAAATTTCCATGTTTCTTTTAATTGCACCAGTTTACAAGTAGTATTATTGTAAATGCCTAAACCAGGCGTCATTTTAAACTTGATATTTACATTTGGGGACGCTGTACCCATCAGGGTAAGCCGCAACACCAAAATTCCACTGTTACATACATCTTAAGTCGCATTTAACATGTACTTTTAAAACAAAATCAAGATACGAGTCTTATATTTGCTATGAGAAACGAGAACTCAAACTTGAAGATGGCGACTTGCTAATCTAATCAAGTAACCGCTCCAAATCTTAAAAGAAACAGTCTCTAACACCTTTAATACGATTGGAACTGTCATTCACAATGTATATATAAAATGCATTTATATAAAATCCTATTCAAAGCCAAGCTAGTTTACTCAATAACTATTCGTTTGATGCTACAGCTAAAGAAATTCAGAGAAAATTTAAGTGATACAAATTTTCTAGTAATTTTTTTTATAAATATATAACTATGCAAGAGAGCAATACTGAGTTCCATCAACTCTTTTCTGAAGATAGGTTACTCAAATCAATTCGACTCCTGAAACCTTTGTTGTATTTGTCTTCTTTCAGAATCTGTTGGATTCTAACTAGAGCACAAACGCCAACTACAGGTTAGTTTGGCTCCTCTAGCGAATTGAAAGGAAGAGGCGCTGTACATTTATGCCCTGAATCTAGCATTTAACAAGCAAAAATCTTCTCAACTATAAACAAATATCGTTAATGCAACACTAGAATAGCTTTAAAATGAATTACATTACTATTTCTTTTGAAAGCCTTGCCTAGGAGATCAAGAAATGACTTCAAATGCTTAAAGATAGAGATTCAAGTTAATTTACTTGTAGCCATATCAGAGTTTTTTCGGTCTTTTTTCTTTTGGCTTGTAACTGTTTTCCCAATTTACCGCTATGGAATACTCCTTAATGTTCTCTTTCATTGCTGAATTTTGTCCATCCTTGAAAGAGGGCTTCTTCTTTTCTGCATGTAACTCAGGTAGTTAGTAACACAATGGAAAATGTTAACAGAGGGAAAATTTCGTTTATGCTGAATTAAATTTAAATCTTTCTTTTGCTCTCCACCCAACCACCCCTGAGCTCAAAATTAGCTCATGAAGAGCTGCAACTCCTTCAAAAACTCACACAGAGCAAGTCATGACTCACATAGAGCACTAAAACATTGGAACCATAATAATTCTTGAATTTCATTATCAATTTCAGAATTTCACTATTGAACTGAGTTTAATTAATCTTTAACTTCATGGTCAATCTGCAAATTTCATTATTTGAACTAAAATGAAAATGTCAACATGAGCCAACTACCTTACCTCTGTTCTTCCAATTTTTATTTATTTTTGTTCCTCTCCCCCCTTTCGTTATTCCTTTATGCTTCTTTTATTAGTTCTCCATCCTTTTTTCTCCAAAAATCCGTTTTCTCCTGTTTCGTGAAAATAATCCCGAGAAAACCCAAAGAAATAGGAACTATATAATTCCCCCCTCATTTTCACATCCAAGAGCAATTATTCACTTATTATTCTATCTAGTAATCTATTTTATAATTAAAACAACCTTTTTACGATAGTTTTTTCAAATCACCAAAACCTCATATTTATTAACATTTCATAATCTAAAACAAACATAATATTAAATGTTCAACATTTTTCTTTAGTCTTATCACTTTGCCGATTAAAGATCCCAACAAACAAAATTTTCTATGCCCCTACATAAGTTGCCAACTATAATAGTTGTCATAGCACTTTGTAGGACCTGTCGAGAAGAGTTATATCTTACATGGAAGGTGCAAAGCTCAATGGAGTGTCACTTGTCACGTACGTGCTTCATAGAAGCATTGTTGCTTGTGCCTACTTCATGGAGGTGCGACATAGTGACATTTGTCACTTGGGCACTCATTTTGGAGAGAGGAGTATGTAAAAACTTCTCAGAGTTGCACGCAGGTGACATATGTCAAGGCATGTTGAGTTAACTATGGCATGCACTTGCTGTTATGGAAGTTAGCGCCCACCTTGAAAATTCAAGATTGGAAGTTGCTATTTGCAAAGGGAGTTGTGTATGGATGCAATTTCTATTCCTAGTTGAGTCAGACTTGGAATGTGGATGCCCAATTTTTTGACAGGTGCTTTTTTTTGCATGTACATGTTGCATGTGGTGCCTTTCTTGTTGCATATTCATGCATGGGTGTGGGTTTGAGGAAGCTTCTATCTTGGGCATTGTATACCCTATAAATACAGGTGTTTTGTTAGAGGAGTCATGAGAGAACAATATTCACAGGGGTTATTTTGCCGAAATTTTTCCAGAGATGGAACAAGATGTAAATTTTCTATAATGGCCTTGAGCCTGAAGAAGGTATTGTAACTGTTTTGTTACTGAATAATATATTGGCTTTGTGGTTTTGGAGTGTGGGTTTTTTTATCCGAAAGGGTTTTCGCCACGTAAATCTATGTGTTCTTCCTCTTTTGTCTTATTCTTTTGGTTTGTTTCTATGTCTTTGTAATGCTATTGAAACTCCTTGATCTGAAAAGATTTGAAACTTAATTGCAATCTCTTTTCTCTAAGAATTAATAGTGGGAAAATAACTATGCCAGTTTCTACTTTAAGGCATAGTAGTATATGCTTTTGAGGTTCCTAAACTAAAATGAGTGTTACTAAAGGCACATACTGATCCTAGATGGTTTTTTGGGATGCCCATTTTCCCAACAAATTGGTATCAGAGTTCAGTTCTAGATTTGCATGTGCTTGCATGCGCATGTATGTAAGTTGCATGTACTTACATGTGTGTTGTATGTACTTGCATGGGCTTGCATGCCACTTGCATGGTGATGCATGTGGTGTTTGGAGTTCTAGGTATTTCTTCTAGTGATTCCTTAGCCTTGGAGGCTTGAGGGAATCTGAATTGGAGGAATGGGCTGATTGTTAATCCTTTGGAAAGTGAAAGACTTGTAGTTGTTTTAGTTTCTGGAAACAGTAGGCATGAAGAAGGATGGTTAAGAGAAAAAGAAGTGAAGATGATCACATTGAAATGATGTTGATTTGGAGCTCCTAGTTTGACAACTGAATAACCTTGATGCATGGGGTGTGGTCACACTTCATGGTTGTGTACAACAAAGTATTCATATTGGGTGTTTGAGATGCATCCCATGGTGATATGGAGATACTTGTGTTGTTGTGACTGTGGTGTGTTGTGCTTGTACTGGGTGGTTGTTTTAGCTCCTGGTATTGGAAGGCACTATTTTATATTCCCTAAATGCATGTAGGCTTTGAAGTTGATCATTGGATGATTTGGAAGCTTCTAGAATAACCTATCTCTCTTGGATGCATGTGCATGATGGTGGTGGATTTGGCCTACAAATGAGACTGGAGTTCCTGAACCACTACTTTCTTGATGGATGTTTGTACTTGCATGGCTAAGATTCATGTTCCTTGGATATGATGGTTTTATAGATTTT